>VZSC01014401.1:0-85753 GCA_013398225.1 Steatornis caripensis
ATGTCTCACGGTTATTCTCATATGGATATTTCTACCTGCAACATCTCGCTGCTGGGGAGAAGATGAGCATTCCCAGACATCACTGAAGCCAACACCCGTTTCGCAAATGTGACCTTAAAAGTTGGTGAAAGCGTTCGTTTGGGCTTGTAGCTGAAACTGCAAAACCTGTACATGAGAACAGACTCAGTTATACAGGTCCCGATTACACTTGGCTTGGTTCACGGGCAGGAGGTAATTCCCATGGGACCATGAGCATTAATTATCGGGGAGTTGGTCCTGCAAGATAGGCTTTGCACTCTGTCCATGGTCTAAAAAGGGCTTGGACATGTTTGTAGCTTTAAGCGTATTTCCATGGCTGAGTAAGGTCCAAGTTGGGACCAGACCAGAAGAACTTTGGGAAAGCAGCAGTGATGAGAAAGGGTGCGTTAGAGCAGAGTACAAGCGCCAGGGCTCACCGCTTTGTTGCTGTGTGGCTGGCCAGGCTTTCACCCTTGCACGGTCCCCCCACAAAAAAATGTCGCAGGACACAAGCTGCAGCGAGTGCAAGTGTGTGCGTGTGTGAATAGGTCACTGCACGCACAGCACAGAAATGCAAGTGGCCGAGCGCAGGTCATCCGGCTCTGCACAACCGCAAGGACATCATTCTCGTTAGGCTTCTTCCTTTGCTCAAAAGCAGCTGAAATGCAGTGCTGCAGCTAAAAGGCTGGGCTGCAAAAATAGATTTAGGTGCCATGGTGGAAAATCCCTCCTGCTTCCATTGGCAAAACTCCCTCTGACTTCTATCAGGTGTGTCCCAGCCCAGGTACGGAGTGTGGCATCCTCCGAATGGCTGAAGCAGGACTGAAGCTGGCCGAAACGAGCCACCGAAAAGCTGACCGCAGCCCTCTGCCGCTCCAAACCACGGTGAATAATGCAATATTCACAACCTTGGAAGGAAACTAAAAATAAATTTACAGGGAAATAATACATTCTTTCTAATCTGAGTCAAATCTAAAAATTAAACAGCTATAATTATCAAACCTAATTTAATTAAAACTAGCTACTCACCATCTGGTGTTATTTGTATAAATTTGGAAATCTACTATTTCATATTAAATTCCTCCGTTTAACAAATTATCTTAGAGAATGTATTTCTCCACTATAATCATTACTTAATTGATCATTTTACAAATTATATTTCCTTCCACTTGATAGAAATATATTTTGTATAATAACAGCGCAGATGATCAGCCACTTTTTTCATCAAAACTGGATTTAAAATTAAGACTTGCAACATCAATAAAAAATTTTGGAGAAGAAAGATGTATGATGAGGCGAGACTTATTTCTCAGCTTGGTCATCAAGAGTATAAATGAGATTTTTTCCGCATATGTAAGTGTATATGCAGATATATAATACTATATGTATGTCTGTTATGTGTATACACAGATTCTCTAATAGCTAGTGAAGGACAAGGGTTTGATTTGAAGATCGCTGTGTACTTTCCCAATTCAGTGTGGAAATGTGCAGTTGTAGACATTTTAAAATGTATTGTGAAAAATATTTCTCTTTCTCTCCAAAGACACGTAATGATCATTTATACAGTGATATGTAAAACTGATGCTAAAATAATGAAGAGAACATCATGAGAAGACTGCAAATTGATTAACACCAGAATATGAGTGTTCGACACAGCTGGGATGCGAGTCATGGGTTTCTCAGTGACTTCTTAAAAAATTTCCATAATTTTGACACGCAGGTATTTCTGTAAGAAACCAGAGCAATGTGTAAGCATGGTTAAAAAAAAATCCATTGCAACAGGCTCAACTGCATGTGTTTGCACAGTGGGCATCCACAGGAGGTGCAGGATGGAGAGGAATCACAGCAAAGTGTTGAGACTGCAGAATGGGTGCAGTTTAGGGCACAGGCTGCCTAAATAAGATTTGGAGACATGGAGTTTANCACACGCAGGTATTTCTGTGAGAAACCAGAGCAATGTGTAAGCATCATTAAAAAAAAATCCATTGCAACAGGCTCAACTGCATGTGTTTGCACAGTGGGCATCCACAGGAGGTGCAGGATGGAGAGGAATCACAGCAAAGTGTTGAGACTGCAGAATGGGTGCAGTTTAGGGCACAGGCTGCCTAAATAAGATTTGGAGACATGGAGTTTATCCCAACTCGCCTGCTGATCTGCTGTATGAATTTGAGTTAATCTCTTCANGACACGCAGGTATTTCTGTAAGAAACCAGAGCAATGTGTAAGCATGGTTAAAAAAAAATCCATTGCAACAGGCTCAACTGCATGTGTTTGCACAGTGGGCATCCACAGGAGGTGCAGGATGGAGAGGAATCACAGCAAAGTGTTGAGACTGCAGAATGGGTGCAGTTTAGGGCACAGGCTGCCTAAATAAGATTTGGAGACATGGAGTTTATCCCAACTCGCCTGCTGATCTGCTGTATGAATTTGAGTTAATCTCTTCACATGTTCCCAGTCGATGCAGATTGTAAGGACTTCTGGGCAGCGGACGGTTCTCCAGTTGCCCTCGCTCAGCACTTGGGTCAAGAGACGGGACCTCTTAGCGGTAGCCTCAAAGCAGCACTGTTAAAATAAATAACGGCAAAACACCAAAACCCAAATGCATCGTTCAGACTGGATGGTGAGAGAAAGGAAAGGAAGCAATGAAAAGGAAGTGGAGGAAAAAAAATCCTCCCTGAATCTCAAAAAGATGCATTTTTCAAAAATATGTTTCCACCCACAGTTTTGGCATGCCATCACCTGTGGCTGCAAAAACATGAGTTAGTCTTTAAGTCACCTATTTGCAATTCCCTAAAAATAAAGGCAGGGAATTCCCTAAAAATAAACACAGGGACGCTCCTAAGCCATCCCCAGTGACCGGAGACCTTCTCAGAGTGAAGCACTAGTTAGTAACAGCAGCATTTAGAAAAGGTAAGGGAAAGAGTGCTCATGTTTAGATTGCTTGAGATACAGTTGTCTTCTACGTGGGAATCTTGGCTGGTCTAAGTTTCCCGGGGCTCCCTAGCAAGCAAGGTGCTTCCACCCCTCTTTCCCTTATGCGGCACCCAGACTTTTCCCTCGCCAGCCCAGGCTCTGCCCTGGAGCTCCCTTGTTGTAGTGGGCCACTACATTCTACAACAGCTCTGTTTCACTGGCAAATGACTTGCAAAGATTCACCCCCTTTTTACTCATTGGTATTTATAGATTAGCACGCGGCAGCATCCAGTCCGTCACGTTTGGTACTTTGCTATTTAACGAGCAGACGAATCGGGCACGGACGAGATCTGTTGCTCAGCTGCTGTTGGGACTCTGCCTCGACGGGAGCCGCTCTTTGGGCGTGAGCCTCTTTGCAGCACAAGGGGTCGAGCAGAGGAGCACGAAGGAGCCCAAACGCGAGATGCTCAGATGTATGCAGAGAATGCAACATGACAAACTGCTAGATTTGGTTAAATCGGGACTGTTAATTATAGCAGTTTAAATTGGGTTCTGACTCAGATTTTGAATTCATAGTGGCAAGATGACAGCCTGGAGAAGGTGTTTGCAAATGGCTGACTCAGAGGATGATGATCAGCACGACGATGCCTTCTGCCTGTGCTAGTACTATGTGTTTATAGGAGCGATGTTATAAGGTGACAGTTGCCAGTTCAGCTCCACCCCTTGATATGTTCACCAGAGATTATGAAGCCTGGAAAGACAAAGTGAGCAAATGGAGGAAGGAGCAGATCAATCGGGTGAGTACAAAATGGCAATCCGCCATCTCTCTTAGTGTTTTGTCCTCTTTCCACATGTAAGTCTGGTTTTCCAGATTTTTCTGTAGGCATCCAGCTGCTTCTGACTTGAGTTGATGAAATGGCTTCTGAGTGAAGAGCGAGTATTTCCTAAATCCTCTCTGTGAGCCAGAGCCACGGAATTGCCACCCAGTTCTCCAAATTATGAGGCTGTGGACGGAGGAGGCCACAGCCCCTGGTCCCCGCAGGGAGCCGCCAGGAGCCCAGTGCCTGCGGTGAGGCTGCAGGAGCCCGTGGCTGCCGAGACCCCTCCAGCAGCTGAGGGTGCCAGAGCCTGGGAGCTCGGCGCCTCCCCGCAGAGGCTGCCAAAGGGATGGACACTCTGGGGAAAAGCTGCCTGATAGGAGGGTTGCAAAACCTGCCTTAATTTCCGAACAAATTCTGCAAAAAATTGAACATCGATCATAGAAATACCAGCTGCTGACAGATCTCCAGTGTTGTCTCTCCCCTCCCAAAAGTGCTTTTGCTTTTTTCTACCAGTTGTCCTTTAAGTCCTTTCATTCGTGCTTTCATGCAAAATAAAGGTGTCCAAGATTTCCTTCCCTGATTAGCTCAACTGTTCAGATGGTTGCCGAAATTCATTCGCAAATGTTGCAGGTGACTAAGTTTTGTGACTGTAATTTGTGAGTTACAAGCAGGAGTCAAAAATCCGATGCCACATGAATAATGTAGCCAACACTTGCTTTGATCTTAGAAATCCTTATACCTGTGCTTGGCTGGGTGCACTGTCAGCCAGCCACTGAACGGCGAGCGGCGAGGATTTCTTACGAACTACTTGTGACTGAGCCAGAAGCCAAGAAGTACATACACTAACATCACTTATCAGTTGCTTGTAGAAATAATGTATAGCTCCTGAAATGACTGTTTTCAAATCTCTAACTCTGCTCTAATATTTACTGGAATTGAGAGACTAATGTATTCAATTAATTACCGTTTTTCATCCATTGAATAGCTGAGAACAGATTGTGATTCCCCGGTCTATTTGTTATTCAAATGAATTCAACAGATACCTTTTCTAATCTTTAACTCTGTAGATTGAAAGCAAATATCCACAGTACGTAGTTGCTGGTGCTCTGATAAATCACACGCATAGTTTCTATTTCCTGACAGGAACACTGTGCAAATACGCAGCCTGAATCCTTGTTGATGCAAGCATATGACTGGGTTTTCACAAAAACTTACATATGTGGCTTTAAAACCTGTTCTCTCGTGCTTTTTCTTTTGTTACCGAAGGTCTATTCCCCAAGCTGTCACAGAAAATGAACATAAAAGGAATTTAAGTGGGACCAAAGCAAACTTATTTACTTTTTTTTTTTCTTTTTCCCCCTATGGAATATCTATGAACAGACTGTGATTGAGGCCCTGATGCAGAAGGTGATTTATGACAGGCTTAGCTTTAAATGTGCTGCCCTGCTCCCGTTGAATTCAGTATGACTGTGCAAGCAAAAAATAAAGTATGAGCATTGTCTTGGGAAGATCAGAGCCTAAGATAAGATTATCTGAAAACTTTCGGAATTATTCAGCTCTAACAATCACTGTTTGGACACTACTCCTGAACGAACTAAGTCTGCCATCACTGCTTCCCTGTCCTCTAGACAACCCAAAGCATGGAGTATTGACACTGTGCCCCTGTGCAAATAAAACAACAAAGATAACAGTGAGCATCCACAGACGTATGCGCTCTGTAAGGGAACGTGTCCGAGAGACACAAACCCTGGACAAAGGAGCAGTCATTGCGGATTTCCTGAGGTGGCCAATGGCATTTTTCACAACATAACTTATTTGGCAAAAAAATTATTCCTTTTTTTTTTTCACAACAGATTTTATATTTTGTTTGGAAGTAAGGAGGAACATTTGTCAAGGGGTTCCAGCAGGATTTCACAGAGTTTTGACTGCACGTAGCTGAGAGGAGGGCGCTGGGCAGAGGCATACCTATCTGAGATCATGTCATCCTATTTATTAATCTACAACAGAATTCCTGCTGGTGACAACCGGGAGCCTGACCACTGGCAAAGAGAAGAAACTGATCTTCATGTGTTAACTGAACTGTAATCATAATTTCCACAGCAACAACCCACAATTTCCTGGAAACTGTTCTCGTGTTGGGAGGACTCTTCTTGGTGGCTTTTTTGCCACTGCTTTCCAGTTTGGGGGGCCATCCTTACCACACAAATGATGCTCTTCTTTCAGAGCTGTTTCTATAGAGAAGCCATATAGAGCCATCAGGCAAACTCACTCCCATTCTCGTTCCCTGTTGTGAAATAGATATTCTGAAGGTGGGGAGACACCCTCTAGCTAAAGCATAAAATCAGAGCGGAGGGTCTTTCCCTAGCTACAAACTTATGCTTAGACATATGAGAAATGTTCTAACATACATTTGTGCCTGAAACAAATCAGTGAACAAAAGGAACAAGGCCTAGTTATGGAGATTTACAGGTTTTTATGTTCTCCAGTGTAGAGATGTAGTGAGGGATTTACGAGTCAGGGAGAAGGCTGGGACAGAAGACAGGGCAGAGTGTTAGCATCTCAAATCAGCTTGCAGTCTGGATGAGCAGCTCTGTTACTGTCTATGGCCATCTTTTCTTTCTCCTACCCATAGTAGCCATCCAACTATGATATATCCCGATGGTGTATTATGGTATATCACCTTTACCTTTCCCCTCGCTCCTCTGAGCTGTGCGTTTGTGGCTACGTGTGCACTACAGAATATACTCAAAGGGTGTTTAAACCAGGGATAGCCAAACCCTTCCTCATGGAAGCTACAGTCAACATTGCCAAACTCCAAACAAAAATGTTGCCACCACACTCAGTAATTTGAACGGCCCTGGGAATGGTTNTGTTCCCAGTCTTTTTTGAACTGGGGAGCTCAGAACTGGACGCAGTTCTGCTCCTGTCCAAACCCTTACTGTGGTGGAGATGTTCAACATGAGAGAAACCAGTTTCTCACTATGGTGAGGTGGTGCAAGTGGATGGAGGAGGCTTGGTGGCTCTGGGAGCTGAATGCTGCTCCAGAGAATATAAAAAGGTAGGTGGGCAGGAGGCAAATAATTAAAAAAAAAAAAAAGGCAAGTGGGTAGAAGACAAATAGGGAGCGAGTGGCAAGAAGGGCTGACAGGTGCTGGGGATGGTGTGAGGATGCTGGAGGGCACATGCTTAGCTCTTTGTGCATGTTGCACCTTCTCAGGGCCGATGGCCTGCAGCAAAGCAGCTGTAAAAGTGGGCATTGTTTCAAAGCACTTACCCAGTCATGCTTAAAGGGTTTGTACGTGTCTGTTAGAGGCTGGAAGCAAAAATGTGAGTGAAAACATAAGGCAAGACCCTCAGGGTAGATGCACTCTTTGAAACAGGGTAATCTTGTCCCACTGCTTACCAGCTTTGCACCTGGTTAACTTCAGGTCAGAATGAAGCTATATAATCAGAAATTATTATTTGTGACCCCAGATGAGAACATACCTTTCTATTTTTAGGCTCCATTGAAATGGCTATACCCTGATTATGGAATGTTTTTCTGCTAATTAGGAATGCAGGCCTTACAGGTCACTCGGAGTTCATACTATTCCCTTGGCATAAGCAGATGTCTTCAAGATAAACCNTCAAAGGGTGTTTAAACCAGGGATAGCCAAACCCTTCCTCATGGAAGCTACAGTCAACATTGCCAAACTCCAAACAAAAATGTTGCCACCACACTCAGTAATTTGAACGGCCCTGGGAATGGTTCCTTGTGCCTGCTGCAGGCATGGCTGCTCGCAGAATCACAGAAATGGCAGGGGTTGGAAGGGCCCTCTGGAGATCATNAGGATGCTGGAGGGCACATGCTTAGCTCTTTGTGCATGTTGCACCTTCTCAGGGCCGATGGCCTGCAGCAAAGCAGCTGTAAAAGTGGGCATTGTTTCAAAGCACTTACCCAGTCATGCTTAAAGGGTTTGTACGTGTCTGTTAGAGGCTGGAAGCAAAAATGTGAGTGAAAACATAAGGCAAGACCCTCAGGGTAGATGCACTCTTTGAAACAGGGTAATCTTGTCCCACTGCTTACCAGCTTTGCACCTGGTTAACTTCAGGTCAGAATGAAGCTATATAATCAGAAATTATTATTTGTGACCCCAGATGAGAACATACCTTTCTATTTTTAGGCTCCATTGAAATGGCTATACCCTGATTATGGAATGTTTTTCTGCTAATTAGGAATGCAGGCCTTACAGGTCACTCGGAGTTCATACTATTCCCTTGGCATAAGCAGATGTCTTCAAGATAAACCTGTATTAAACATGTCAGCAGCTCCACACTATCTTATATACTCTGGGAAAAAAAAGAAAAGGGAAGGAGAGACAGCAGCTTGCCAAAGACTGAAGAGCCAGATGACTCCAGGAGCTGGATATTAATTTATGAACATTAAGTAAATAATTGCCTTTCAGGCTGCTGGGCTCTACAGCACGTGGCTACCAATCTGTAAGCAGGCCTTATTGGTGAGATACCAGTCTGAGGCAAGGAAGATGTGCTGCACAGCCTCCAAGTCCTGCGGGGCTGTGCTGCCTTCATGCAGGGCTGACACAGGCACCTGTACCATGCTCCCAGCCCGGAGGAGGTGAGGAGCACAGAACATAGAAACCCAGGTAACCATCATCACAAGAGCCTGTGCAAGCTCGCTGCAGCAACATCGTCACTCCTGTTTCTTCCTCTCCTCTATTTTGCTCCTTTTTCTTGACTATATTCCCTCCTCCGCAGTCTTCCTGCTTCCTGCTTACCTTCTAGCTGCTACCCAAATTCTTAGTCCACTTCATATCTCCTTCATCTTTCCTTGCCCACCTTAAGCAAACCCTCGCATCAATCTCTAAAATTTATTACTTCGTACTCTGCTCTTTTCCTGATTTATTTTCCCATTTCTCATTAAGAGATATGCTTTATTCCAGTTGCAGTTTATCCAGGATCCTCTTCTACTAACTGTTCTTGCTGTAATTTTCTTTTCTATAAGCCAAGGCCTCCCTCCCAAAGGCAATCAGTCATGTTTCCTGGTGAAGTTACCTCCCTCTGCCCTCCCATCCATCTTTTCTCTACCAGCTGCTGGGATTCAGCTGGCAAGCACCGTGCACTCCTTGCAGCCTATGTCCCTCCCCAAATACTTGCTCACCGGAGGAGAGAGTTGCTGGCATTGCAGTGCCAGTGGAGGAGTGGAGTGACTGGCTCTACTTCTCTGAGCAGCTGCAACGACTGTGCCAGTCCAAAACTATGCCCTTACTTTCCAAACAAATAGCAAGTATTTTATTTTGTTGGCTGAATGGAGAGCTGAACCGTTCACGTCCTCGGCTTATAAATCTTCATGTGACAGGTCACGATGCTGAAGGCATCTGCCATGCTTTGCTCTTTGGGAAGCAACTGGCTGAGTTTCAACTACTGTAATACAGAGTGCTGTTTAACATGAAGATAGCCTATCTCAGAGCTGGCTGTTTTCTGAAGGATCATACACTGTCTAGCTAAATCTAGCCTGCACAATCAACCAACACTGCAACCATACCCCTTACATGTTTTTATCCCGCAGGATATTAAAGCATTTGCCGTTGATACAGATGCAGAACAGCATCAGCTATCCTTCAAGTGCTGTGCTGGTATTTTGTCCACACCACTGCACAGTAATTTTCACATGGAAAGAAGTGGTGAAGTGTCTCTGTCCAGAGATTCATGGGTGAATCCTCCTCAGACATCTGTGGCATGGGCAAGTCTTAGATACACAGAAGGATACGTGAGAAGCCCGCAGAGGGTAAGGGATCTACCCAAAGTCAGTGTTAGCGGTGGATGGTGGGCACTGTGCCTGAGAAATGGGAAAGGAGTTGCCAAAATGTTGGAATTCTGCTTGAGGCCTAAAGAAGCCAGGGCCATATCTTTGCGTGCCGTAACAACACTAACACTCCTGGCGGGGCCAGGTGAGCCGGCTGTAGAGAGGAGGGGGCTGCAGGGAGCTGCACGCTGCCACTGGAGGCAAGTTCAAGCAGGCCTGTACGAGCTGGTCACAACAGGATGGGCACACACACTGCCCTTTTCCCTTCCTATGCAGAAAAGCAGGCTCCGCTGTCACCATGCCTCTTCCTCAGCCCAGAAGAAACATCTGCACACAGCTGGTGGGGAGGCAGGAGGGGCAGCCAGGGACTTGCTGTGGTACCTGTATTTCTGTTTTTTGTTAGTGGAAGCATCATCTCCAGTTCCTCCTTTATTGCCTCGATTTCTTGCATGGATGGTAACGTTGTAATACCTGCAGTACTGAGGCACTGCTGTAAATAGGGGCATTTTAAGCTCTGAGCCCTTTTTCTGTCTTTGGTAGGACAGTTTGTATATTGCTCAAAGCAGGAAAAGAAAAAACAAGGCAGGAAAACTATTTCTCAGTGGCACCTGTAGTGTCTGTTAAAAACATGCATGTGTTACTGAAGGGGAAACATCTTCTCATCTGCCATGAAAAAGGAATTAAGAGAGAACAACCACTGAGAAATATGACCCAGGCACTGAACATGACTTGTTCCATATCCTCAGATATTTACAGGATACAGTGTGCTGGAGGGCTTTTTCCAGGTGTTGTATCTATATATGCTATATTTTTAAACATAAACATCTTTTTACCAAAGATGACTGTGCCTCTCCTTTGCTGTTAACAGAGTTTTTTTGACTGGTGGAGTCATTCAAGTGGGAGGGGACCCCAGGACACGTCACGATGGCCTCCTTGCAGGTGGTAGGCGGCTGTTGGGTGCCCCCAAAGTCGTCTCTTCTCCAGGCTGAAAGAGCCCAGCTCCCTCAGCACCTCCTCATGGGGCAAGCGCTCCTGCCCCTGACTGTCTTGCTGGCCCTCTACTGAGTTTGTTCCAGTTTATTGGTGCCTTTCCTGCGTACCAGGGAGCTCAAAACTGGATGCAGTATCCTATGTGGTCTAATGAGTAAAGAGGGATAATCCCTTGCCTCGGTCAACTGTCTCCCCTGCAGCAGGGAGTCATCCACTCCCATCACCATCACTGCGTGAAAATAGATTTCCATTATATATGCAAGCACTAGACAATTAGATAGTGATGTCCCAGTGATTTGTTTGTTCCAGTTGGATTCCCACTTCTCTGGGCCTCTGCATATTTTGGGGAGAGCACAAATGGTTTTTTTCCAGTGTCATGTTGGCCTTTTAAACGTTGACATCACCGTCTGCTCTTCTTCTGTCACAAAGGAAAACTGAATATAAAATTTCCCTCTTTTTCTCTTTGGTACTTAAATAGCCTCTGGTATCACAGTCCTAGAGCAGGTTACAATATTTAATATAATTTACCTTTCATAGTGGTCCTGTGAGACAGGAAACTAGTTTCATTTTGAATTTATGAATATGTAAATGAGGCACAGAGAAACTAATAGACTTACCCACAGAAAGGTTATCACGGAATAGGAGCTTGAACACATACCAGCTAACGCACTCTATGTTCTGGCTTTTTGTTCTTTTCTGCTTCTGTTTTGGTGTCCTATTGCATTCGGGGATAGGCTGACCTGTATCGCCGCACTCTGTTAGTTGGGCTGCAAGCTGCAATCGGATCCCATGCACCCATGGAAGTGGGAAAGGGCTTGGGCTAATCTGTCAGCTCGTCAAAACTCAGAGCCCCAAGGGACGCTGAACTTCATCTGCTTTTTTTCTTATGCTGCCTCAGAATGAGCTGATTTCTCATGCTATGACACAACAATACAAAACATTGCAGAAAGTTAATTCTTTGAATGCTAAACAAAGAATACCAGTGGAATTAATGTTATCTTCCGTATAGTATTCTCCTTTTCTGTTTGTTTTTGTGCAGAACCATCTCTGTCCCTCTTTGGCTTGTTTCAGCACACGAATCATACATGGATCTCTCAAACCTCTACTCCCCATTTCATCAAAAAAATGGGGTATGAAAGGTCCGCAGAAGCCCTGGAGGGAAGCGACACAACCCTAGATGTTGCAGGATCTATGTCCCAGCTGCAGCGAACCTGCATGTGGCAGCTGCTTTTGCACAGCCATCAACAACAGCAGCTGGAGGGGCTCCGCTGTTAATGGCTTATCCCCTGGGAAGGAACTAGTGTGAGGAAAAGCAGCAAGCGTTACGTACAAGATATTACATTGCCATACTTTACGTTTCCTTTTGTTATTAAGCAAGCAAGAAAGCGGTGAAAAAGAAAAATTAGACATGTTCCCTTGTATCCTGCCCTTCCCTGGAAGTACCATAAGATATTGCTTCCCCGCCCCACCCCCCCCCAATTATGCTTTTCCCTTTCTGATTGTGTCCATAGGAGATCGAGGAATTTGCTATCGTTTGACTTACTCTAAATACCCTTCTTAAAGTGGTGAAAAATAACGGTGGCCTATAAACAAAATAAAAATGAAGAAAGAATCACGAGCTCTGGACCCTGTCCAGTGGATGCGTATTCCTAGTGGGTTTTTTTCTCATCACCTGAGAAAAAGACTTACATTAGCAGAAATAAAACAAAATAGAGGTTTATATCCTCACTAAAGAAAACGTAGTTTCTATGTTCGTTGTCACTGTGTTTTGATCTATGTTTAGTTGCATTATGTCCTAGGATCATCTAATTTCCATATAAAGTGTAGCTACTTTCAGTTTTACTATATAGTGTTCAGGGGAGACTTTGATTTGTGTGCCCTAGGGTAGATCTGAGAAATGCATAATTTTCTTTAAGTCCCTTCTGTCATGCACCATCAGTAAATTCCTGTACAGATTACAACATGGGTGTTTAGTCAGAGGTCTGAACTCCCACGGAGGAGAGTGGGAGGGAATAATAAATGTGTGGACAAAAATGGAAAAAAAAAGGGTAAAAGAGAAGAGGAAGAGAGAGAGAAATTCCATTAAGAAAGGTTACTGAATCAAAAAGAATTTATCAAAAGTAGACTGGTGAGAGTGGCTCTTGAATTTTTATGAATTTGTGGGGCACACAATTCAGTCTGCTTTGGACTGTAATTTCAGGTAATAGCAGAATTGGGACCACTGGGGCATAGTCTGTCACTGTTTCTACTCTCCACTGCTCTGGAACACCCGTTACACATCATTTCAATTAATCACTGGTGATAACAAAAGTTGTTTTTTTCCCACTTCAGAAGCGTTGCTTTTTTTTTTTTTTAGCACTGAACTTTATCAGACAGAATTTCTTTTTCCCTTGCGAAGAAAATCTTATGAAGTTCATTTATACAGAGAGCATAAATCCTATCTATCTCCTACTGTTTTCCCCTGTAACCTAACATGAAATATGCCTTATAGCTCCACTAATTCTCAACATTTAGTGTGGACTGATGAAAGTAGTTCATCACTCACAGGGATACACCACGCTCAGAGCAGCACATATGGATCGGGAGGCATGCACGTGTCAGACCGGGGAAGGTACATGCAGCAGTGTCGTGGCGTGACACACACAGTCTCAGATATACCACGGCACCCAGGTGTCTTAACACCGCTCATTGGGGATACATAGCATTAAAAAAAGAGTGCTTCCCGTCGTACAGCAAAACTCTCTCTCTTTCTTATCACTCTTCCCCCTCCACAGATTTATCTCCTCCTGTTACTGATCCCCTTTTTTCAATTTGTGTCTCTCTCTGACAGATAATACTTTGTCTCCCTGTTCTCCCGGCTTGGTGTGCCTCTCGCCTTGTTTGCTGCTCATTATTTGCACTACGGCAGGATGTAGGTACAAGAAGTTGCCCATAATCTGTTCAATAATTCCACTTCAAATCCAGCCGTTTTGCTGCCACATATAATCCTGACAACCCATTATCCACAGGCCTGGGTAGGTCTGGCTCTTGCATGTTAGCTGTGCTGTGACCTCAGCCTCCTTCCCTTGTCTTCTACACTTTAATTCCCTATTAAACTCTTCTTGCCAAGTTTTACCCTCAGCTGCATCGGTGAATGGGAAGGAAAGGAACACAGCAGTGAGACAGTGATGCCAGACTCTTCCTAACTCCCTGAATGACGCTTTTCCTGGTGGGAACACATGAAAGACTATTTCCAGCTTGTGACATATAAATGATTAGAGCTGACATTTACAACATCTCCCATCTGAAGCCTCGAAGATACATTTACCAGCCCGTGAGGCAGGCAGGTATGAACATCTAAGGCAGGGGGTGAGGACACGAATGTGCCAAAGGAAGCCAGCTGTGGGCATTAGACCGTTACTTGCAGATCCGAGTCCAGGTGGCATCGGAGTGAGATGCACCTTGGTTGGGACACAGGACGCTGCAGAACTGGCAGAACGGTGTTTTACACTGCGTAGGGGTTGCCCTGGAGCGCTGGCTAGGAGCAGAGCAGAGCAAGGGCCCCAGGGACCTCCCGGAACTCCCTGGCCTGGCGAGGTTTCCTTGCTGCAACACACACGAAGATCTCGTCTTGATAGATGAGAGCCAGGATGGTCTCCATGGCAAACAGGAGTGTCTTGCCACATCCCTCGGCAAGAGGTGCCAAAGTCAGACGTTTAATAAGCCAGGCAGCGACCTAGCCACAGCCTTTGCAGTGGGGTGGGAGCATACACATACAGTTATTGCGTCAGTGAAAGGTTGAATACAGAGTTTACTAGGCAGCAAATAATTCTGTCTCGTATCTTCCTCTCTCTTTCAGTCAGGAAAGAACAAATCTATTTCTAATCATGGAGACCCTATATATAACTAACCACAAAGTTTCTTCTTGTGCAGTAGAGGACAAGCAAAATTTCACAGCTCATTTGCTCTCATGCGATTTGTGTAAGACTCAAGCGTGTGCTTGAAGCTGAGCATTCACGTGTAGCTCAGAAGATGAATCAGGGTTTTGGCTCTAGTTCCTCTTTAGAGACAGCAGCCCTAGTGATGACCAAAGTGGTGGCTCTTGCATCAGCTCCTCGAAGTGAGAAATGTCTCTGACTCAGTGTTTGTGCCAGGCCATATAGCACCACCTGGCTCAGGCATTCTGGTACTGTCACGGCACAAATAATGTAAAGAGGCGGTGCGCTCCGGAGTACCTTTGGACACTCAGTAGAGTAGCTGGGAAACTCAGCTACCACCACCCTGAGATGGCTGTGAAGGTCATAACCAGGTGTTGTGCACTCCAGCACTGCAAACCTTCAGTGTATAGGAAAATGCTCCCTTTTATAACACCGATCTATGTGTCCCCTCCACAACAGGCATTCGCTATCCCGACCCGTATAAAGGACGTGCTGTTTGACGAACACCATTCCTCTCCATCCCCAAAAGTGCAGCCCACGCAAAGCAGAGGTGACGCTTAGACCACCATTACCAGTGCAAAACTGGTAAGAGACCCCTGCAACAGCGCACAGGACAACATGAAACCTAAACCCTTCTGGACATGTCAGTTCTGGGCAATCCCAGACAAGGCAGGGCAAGAGCCAGACACGCTCCAGCCCGTCCTCCAGCACAGGCAGCGCCTGCTGCGCAGAGGCCCAGCACAGGCAGGCTGCAGCTGACATCTGGAAAGGCGGGAAACAGCCACCGTGCCAGTAAAAGTCTAACCTCTGGTGGGGCACGAGTCCCATCATGAACTGAACAGATATAATTACCACAATCTTTTCTAAAAGAGCCCTGAAGTGATTAGTCCATTTAAGCGGAAACTGCAGTTATGCGGCTCCCAAGCGGTCGCTGCATCAACATTTACTGTTCTGCACGTACCTCGCCATGGGTGCCAGAGCTCTTGCAGCACTGACAGCCCACAGCACGTAGGGCTCAGCTTGTACGCTGCAGAAGCTGCAAGTGCCTGCTCCAGGGGGCATCCCAGGCAGATGGGTCCCAGGCAAAGAAGAGAGGTGATATTTGCTCTGCAACCCTTATTTTTAAGGGCTAGATCAGACAGTCACGTTTAAAAGTAGACCAAGGCATTGGTGAGTGAAGCCACTGAGGCAGCAATGTCTGGTTTTGCCTGTTTGGAGATAACAGTGTTCACTTTGGGAGAGTGGAGGCAGCTGACTTTAGGAGACCTGAGGGTAGGAAGGGGCTGTTTGCACCTTTTTTTATACCCTGAAGTTTTGCTTGTTGGGTGCTTTTGGCTGTATTTGGTGTGAATGCTTAGGTCAGAGAAGACCTGCTGTCATGTAGATCCAGTCTTGTATTCCTTCTTTGTATGGTGCCATCAGGCTGAAGAAACATTCTCAGCTCTTTTGCCGTGATTCGGTTCCCAGCTGATGCCCCCAAGACAGGAGGGTCTGAAGGCACAACAAAACGCATAGCTTGAACGACGGGGCAAGGTTGTGTCTGTGCTTCTAAATTGGTCTCATGTGTCTCCATGCTTTGCTCGTTCTTTTCTGCCTTTACCTTTTTGCACCGTGGGGCTTCTATTCTTCTCTCTAACCGCCTTCCTAAGCACACATCCGAAGCTGAGTGCAGTTTTCTCCATGTCTTCCCTCACATTCATAAGCCATGTTTTCCTGTGTCTCTCTTGTGGTTGCTCTTGCACGACCCTTACAGAAAATTTATGTGACAAGAAAGGGAAAGGTTTTGCACAGTAAAAGAGCAGGGCTCCTCACAGCAAAGGGCAGTAATTCAGAAGGCCCTGGGTGGCTGGTGGCTGGCTTCACATGAAAACCAACGCAGGATGTTAAGCAAGGGAGAGAGCAGCGGTGACAGCTGCCTGCAACCACTGCAGCAGCGCTGACCGCAGAGCAGGCTCTGTGGCTGTGGCCAAGGAGCAGGCAGGCTGAGAGCGTCTCGCTGGGAGTGCAGCTCTGCAGTGACCATCACCGCTTCCTGACCCAGCCTCTCCTCCCCCGTGGGAGCTCTGCTTTCTCCCACCCTCCCCTTCTTCTGTGGGGTGAACCTGGCTGTGTCCTCGCCCCAGAGGGACAGGGCTCATCACACCATCAAGATGCTCGCCTGACTCCGTGGTTAGGGACCTGCTGGCACTGTGAACCCCAAAGCTGACCAGACCTACCTTTCACAACCAGCAGCTCTTTCAACATTTTTTCAACATTTTTTCATCTTGTCAAGCTAGGAAAGTCTATTTTTATGGAAGGATCAGGATAATGTTGATGGACTCTCCGATCCCTTTCCATACACAATCTGCCGTATCTCTTGGTCATGTGCCTGTTTGTCTCCTCTTTCCTACCTCTGTGAAAGCGGCTTGCGCTGACCCACGCATCTGATTGCGTTATGTACTTCACATCTCTCACCTCTTAAGACCGCTTACGTGCCTCTGCCTACCCCGCACCCTATCCCCAGCTAAAGGCTAGGCTCCCCAGGCATCCCTCAGATGCCTAGTGTTTCTTAATACATTTAAGAGAAATCTGAAGGACAGAATGGAAGAAATGTTAGTGTAGAGATGACTCAACACTCGGGACAGTAAATAATAATCTAGGAGCTACTGCAATGACCTGGATGAATTAGAGGAACTGTCAGGAAGGAGTGAAATGTAACAAGTATAAACACAGCAGTTAGGAGAATTACAAATGCAAATACGAAAGAGGGTATCCACCACTGGGCAAGAGCAGTACAGGGAAAGGGCCTGGGGTAATCACTCATGAAGAAATAAGAATGAGTAGTTAATGAAAAGCCATAATTAAGAAAAGGCAAATACAGTCTTGGGATGTACGAGAGGGAAAAATCATATGAAAAAATATTACCCAGAGTGTTTTACCGCAGAAGCTACCATCAGCTAAGATGCAGCTACCGGCAGTGTAGGGTTTGTACCTCTGGAAGATGTGAACAGGAATCCATGGCTGAGAAACCATACCCAAGAGCTCCCTTCCTTCCCTACACCAGCAAAGCCCCTGTTCATTGACTTCCACCTGCACTGCAAAGTCAGTCAATTTTCAGGCTGTTTCAGGGGCTGAAAGAGCAGGGAGAAATTAGACCTTCTTTTCTGGATCAGCTGGGAGTTTTCACATCTTTGTATTTCATGTCTATTTTTTAAATCTCTTGCTAGTACGCAGAGGGGTGAGTCCTAAAGCTATAGCAAACACTTGCAGGGACAAAGAGTTTACCTCCTGCTCACAGCGTGCTCTTGTACACGTTGTAGAAATTATGCCTGACGGTGGGCAATGCAAAGGGAGACGTGACATTGCTGAAATGCGGGTGGGGACAGCTGAGCTGCAGCAGGGCAGCATCTAATGTCTGACTAAATCCACGTGGTGACTCCTCTGATCTTCATGAAGTTGCTGTGTCTGAGAGCTCCTGCACTGTATGACCAGCAGGATCAGGAGAGACAGGAGAGCCGGCTGCAGCCCCTGAAGGTAGCTCAGGGAAGGAGGAACTGCAAGACTCAAAGCTGGGATTTCCAAAGCCCATAGCAGGCTCTTTGCAATTGCTTGCCTGCCTCAGCTCTTTCGGAAATCCTCTCCCCTGTAAGAAGAGTTACCCACTTGGGCTACTGAAGCCACTACTCAGGGGATGGTGGGACCCTAGTGTGCATAAAACGATGACTCAAAGAGAAGACAACTGCTAAACAAAAAAATAGTGGTTTTATAATGAAATGAGAATACCTTGAACTAAAGTAAAAGCAATATGTGTAATGAAGAATTGGTAGCTGGCAACAGAGGCACTGGCCATGTCCCAAACATGCATAGACAAGGTAGTCTAGGAATGCAACAGAAATGGAAATGCCAGCAAGGGCAATGAACAGAGCATGAGTCTTCCATTGTTCTTAATAATCATAGAATCATAGAATGGTTTGGGGTGGGATGGACCTTAAAGATCATTTAGTTCCAACCCCCCTGCCATGGGCAGGGACAGCTTCCACTGGACCAGGTTGCTCAGAGCCCCATCCAGCCTGGCCTTGAACACTTCCAGGGAGGAAGTGTCAATAGAAAACTCTCGTTGCCATCAGACCCAGAGAAGAAAGCGTACATTTCCCAGAAGTAACCATGCATCCTACTCTTTTCCATTGTGGTGAGAAGACGAATCCTCTCAGCCCTGTTCCCTGGCGACACTATCCTCATCTGACTGTGGCTTGACCACCCATCCACATCTTGCATCAAAGCTGGAAGTGCGCTGGGGAGAAAGTGCAAGGGTGCCTCAGGTCATATTGCAGGGAGGCCCGTGGGCCTGATTTTGCTTGCTCTCTTCCTTTCCCCTGTGTTAGCCCTGTTAGCAGACCATCCTCCAAGGAGGCTGATGGGCGGTGTGTTGGGATAAGAGCTGAAATGAGGAGGAAAATATTGCTCAGGAGAAGATTAAAACAATGAGAGAAACAAAGTGACTATCTATCTACCCAACTTCCTTATGCCTATACAGGCAAGAAGCTACTTTAAAAGTCAATATTCCCTCTGTTTTCTCACCCACCTGTCTTTGCAGTGAGCTCTTGCCGGAGTTCTTCAAAGTCCCTAAGTGAAGGGAAGGCAATAGAGGTTGTCGTAACCTCAGGAAAAACATCCATGCTGATACCTGCCTGGCCTGGCCTTTGATGTAATGAAACCTGAGTACCTAAGTACCACCGCAGTAAAACTGGTCATGTTGGGCCCCGTGTCCATTTCAGTGGCTTGGTAATTCACTTTGCCTGCAGCTGTGCAGAGGCTGCTACAACAAAACCTTACTGCTAAAAGACAAGAGGTCAGTCCTGTCCTTCCTGTCACAGCTGGGCTACAGCAGCCTACGTTGCCATCATCGTAGTAGCTTTTTACCCTTCGGATGTCGTGAGTCCCTACTTGCTCTGATACAAATGACAGGAAACTCAAACAAACAAGTGTTCTCCATCTGCAAAACAAATGTGATTCATTATTAATACATCCCTGTTAAGAGTGTGTTGCACTTTAGAAACATTAACTGATTGACAAGTCCCCGACCTAAGGAGATTTCTTTCCATGTTTAAGCATCACAGGGCAGGTAAGCATCACAAACAAAGGAAGAGCTGGATGGAAGAGGTGGAAGGGCTATAAAAATGACGTGCTAGTATGGTTCGTTACACACAAATCTTACTTGTGCTGTGACATCGCCGACACCAAGAGCTCCGTAAGGTTCAGGAAAGGATTTGGTATTTTACTCTTATGAGGAAGTTTGAGTGGTTTCTAGTGAGCCTGTCTGACCCAAAAACCTTACTGAAACCACCGGAGAGAGCAGCAGCTTTCCATGACAGCTAAAAAAGGTGGTCATTAAATACCCCTTAACTCCATGGTAGCTGACCAAGGAGATGCCCCAGCTCATGGGCTAATGTGATGGTCAGGGTACATAGCGTGGTGGTCTTAATGCAAATGTTTGATGGCGTACTCTGGGGCTGTGAGTCAGAGGTAAAAAGGTGACAAGGAATCCTTCAAGAAGCTATAGTCTGGAAACAGCAAGTGGAACAAACTGCATCATGGCCTCAGAAGGCGGCTGTGACAGACAACCTCTTTGGGCAGCATTCCGGCTGAAAACAGAGGTTTCAAATTTTGGGTAAGGAAAATGGTTCCTGTATTCACAGCATCTAAATAAATCCAGTTGCTTCAGAGAAATATCCGATCATATACCAATAAAAGGCAGGGTGAGGCACATTATCTGCAGCAAACATGAGCACAGAAGCTGCAGGAATTAATCAAGGGGATATACAACTAGCAAGGTAATAAAGTCTGTCTGAAGTTATCGCCACACTGTAGCCTCACCTAGGGTTCTTAATCATGCTTTAGCCCCAGATTACCTATTATTCATGTACAGAATCCTTAGAAATGTGATTTGAGCCCTTAGGTTCTCCATAATTAAGGATATGGTTTAAAGCTGTTGGGCTGCCTCAACCAACAGACTTTGAAGTGGGGAAACACATCCTGTCCATATCACAGACTGTGCAATGATCAGTGGGGAAAAGCAGGTAACGTTGACTGTGATTCATCTCAACTCTTAAATTCCTGCCTCGGGATGCGTGAATCAGACTCTGGAAGGGCTTGTTCCTTTCTTTTCATATTGAGACCCTCAGGTGCTCAGTTCAGCTATACAACCAACCTTTGCTGATGTACAGATCTCTTGGTCAAGTGAGGAAATTCCCACTGGAGCTTGGCGGCCAGCGGCCAGGAGGCCTTTGTGAATCTGCTGGAGAGGATGCGGTGCGCAGGGGTGCTCTCTCCTCATGAGCAGCTTTCACCCTGTCCTGTACATTTTATGTTCTCAGCTTACCTAGTCTTCCAAGACATGCATGGGCATGCTTTGTTTTCATAAGCACAAAACACTGTAATTCCAAAATCAATTTACCTTTTATTTATGGGAATCTGGATTGAATTGCAGTAGATAAATGTGGTCTTAATTGTCCTCGCAGGCAGTAGAAATGTTTGTTCTTTGCCTGTTATGTTTCATTTTTGTGGTTTTTTTTCCATACAGCTATATTAAGGAGAAATATTAAGCCTACACAATGTATGTAAACACATTTCACTGTTTGAGCAAGAGGAATCAGAGTTGGGTGACATACTGTAATTCATCAAAAGGTATGACACTGCATTATGAAAGGATACTTTTCTGTATTTTAAAAAACCTTTTTCCCAACAAATATTCAAGTGCATTGTTTGATCAAGCCATAACAACACTTTAATCTACCTTGTGTACTTTCTTCAAAATAAGAGGTCAGAGAATAATGGTTCTCTCTGTTTTTAAAAGAAATGCTTTTAGAAATGCTTTTGGAGGTAAAGATCTGGCCCCAGAATTTTTCTTATTTGGAGAATGTAGCATTTTGCTAACCATCTCCTTGAATTCCAAGATGACAGATAATAGTACTTATTCTTTTGGTATCATAGATATGCATCCCACATAAATGTACTCTTCCCCTGACCTTCAGCAGAATCAGAAAATCTTGTTCTTGAATCAAGGTCTGCTGAATTTACACTGAACCTCTCTGCTGGTATCAGTCAGCTCTGGATTAGGCCTCCAGAAGATGAAGGAAGAAGTATCTGACTCTGGCTGTTTATTTGCATCTTCATCCCCCATCGAATCAATGTGAAGTGAAGGACATTTGGCACATCGTGCCAGGAACTCAGCAACATACAGAGAGCAAGTGAAACAAGTGCAGAGCAGACCAAGACGTGTGGAGTTCACCAAATTCCCATCAGCCTCACTCACAGCTCAAGGACAAAACATGTGTGGTGGAGGAGACCTTGAACAAACTGGTACAGGATTCTCCTATTCCTCATCTACAAGTTCAGCTCCTGGACATGATTGATTGCCACAAAATATTACTGATTGCAAGCACTGATTTAAGACCACCTCAAAAACTTGGATGTTTCTATCAATAGCAAAAAACCATGATCCTACATTTCTTTTTTATCAGAAATTAAGTTAACGCTGGGATTCATTTCTCCGTTAACACTGGGATTCATTTCTCCCAGATTTAGCCACTGAATAGAAAAGTGCCGGTTCTAACCTAGTTCACCTGGACTCCTTCTATTGCTACCAGGCAGCGATGGGTACCTCCAGAGGCCAGTCCATCCCACCCATCTTCCATACCTCCCTCCCGGGAATGTAAAGTACTAGTTAAGACTTTTAGATAGGTGACACAGGGTAATATAAATGCCTCCTACAATGACATGGATACTGCGCTGTGCTTGGTCAGGATTTCATTTACTGTAGGCTGTTAGCCTCAAAACTGCATAGCGTAATTCTTTTCTCTCTTGGCTGTCCCTTCGAAAAAGATTAGGTGCCTGGCAGCTTTTCATATTCATTTAAAAATCTAGAATGCAGCCAGATAGCACAACAGTCAATCAATCATGACTGTTTTTATCAGGACATCATCTGTTTCAGGATGTCAGTGGAACTCCTGCTTAACCAAGCAGGGCAAAAGTTGCGCTACACATCCCCCCCACTCCCTCTGGCTATTATGTTTCTTTGTCAAAGGTTCCTGTATTTCATCTATACTTTTAGGAACAACATTCTCGGCAAGTTAGAAAAGTGAAAGCTAAAATTGAAAAGTCAAATTCAAGAACAAGTTAATAAGGATAATTAGGCAATAGCGTAGATCGGCCACCATTTGTCTGAATGAAAAGCTCGGGATATGTATGACCGTGTTAGATAAGATAACGGTGGGAATGATATAATAAGGAATTCTGTAAAGGTAAAGGGTCAAAGTGGAGAGCCGAGATGATCTTTTTCTACCTGTGATTTCTAAGGACACCTAACGACACAGGATTGTTAAAGAAGGTGAGGGCAAAAATATCTTTCAAGTTTGCTCATTTGGCAGACGTTAATTCAGCTGAGCTAAGCGACCTTTAAATCGAACTGACAGATGCTATTATCCCAGGTGCTAAGGTTTTTTTGTCTTTTATTTTTAGTGAACACAAGAAGGACCCAAAATTTTTCCCACAGAAGACCAGATCTAGGGATTTGCCAGAAAATTCAAGGTCACCGATTTGTTTAAACCAGAGCAAAATAGAGCTACCTTCTTTTTTAGTAAGGAAGACCTGCACAGAGCACAGCACCAGCACACCATGGCTCAGCTGCTGCGTGCAACAACCACAGGCATGGCTGGCCATCTTGAGGGGCTACAGCCGTGTCTTAAACACGTGTGAGGTGCAGGACTCAGTGGTACAGGCACACTGGGATTGGCTGATCCAAAAACTATTCTTGCCTGAAAAGCTGTTCTTTAAAATGAAACCTGACTCTGCAAATTATTCTTCTCTTCATATCTTTTAATAGAGATAAGCATTTTTTTTCCTCCCACAAATGGAAGACCATAATTCTAGTTTCCATGCAGCATTTTAGGTACATTTCCATCCCTTTCTTTCTATGGAATATGTTCCCATACTTCAGGAAGGACCAAGTGGAGATAATCTGAGTACCATGAATAATTTTAGGAAGTCAAAAGTGATTAAGAAGCAAGTTCCAAGGCAAAACCACCAATGCACTCAAATGTTTGTGAACCTTGAACTAATTTGCTCCTTGTTGATGCTGATGATGCACATTGCCATTGTGAGATGGCCTCGCATGTCTCCCTGATGTTACTGATTGGAGAAGGTGCAGATTCGAGAATCAGGCTCTGCACTTTGCATTTTGAGGTCACTTTCATCAAGTGAGGTCATACGTACCATACCAACCTGTCCCACAGCATTTTATGGTAATAAGCAAGCCCTCTTGAGTGACTTTCAGGCATGGGGCAGTTGACTTTTTGCCATAGGCTGAGAAGAGTTTGGTTGTGTAGGATCTCCGTGTACGTCTGCTGGACCATCCCTGAGGGTCTGAGAAACCTGCCTCTGCCCGGCAGCCTTGTGTTGCTGGGGCCTGCAGCCCCTTCCTACTAGTTGGGCATCCCAAGGATGTCGGGAAAAGGAGAACACCCAGCTGCCATCTGGAGCAGACCTGAGCTCATAAAGTTTCCCGCCATGAGCAGGGTCTGGGTAATCACACGTAGCCTATTATGCAGATAGCACAAAGCAGCAGACAGTTGGTAAAGCTCAATAGCACCCAAGGAAAACCAGTTTATTTCTAATTCAATTAGCTTATAAGAGCACTTGCATTTTTGAAACTTCATAAATGATGAAGTAATTTGCATTTAGCTCAGTTATTATGTTGTGGGATTTGCCAGAGCTCTTCAATTCGCGTTACAAACTATATTTTTGAAACAAACCAGGACAGGCTGCAATGTTAGTCACCAGTCTATCTCGTGGCTGCCTGGACCTGGTCGGAACAGGAGAGGGGTCTGCACAGCAGCACAGGCCCACAGGCTCCGTCAGGCAGCTCCCTGGGATCAGCAGGAATTACAAACTCTGTCAAGTCAGTGAGGTGAATTGGCTGAGCAATTGGGCCAGTTGTAGGCAAGCGGCTAGTAGTGTACTTCAGGGGTTGGTACTAGGGCCAGTACCATTTTACATCTTCATAAATGACCTGGATGTCACCCTCAACAAGTTCGCAGGCAATATGAAACTGGGAGGAGTGACTGGTACAACCCAAGTGTGTGGTGGCATTCAGAGGGACCTGCAAAGCCTGGAGAAATGGGCTGACAGGAACCTCATGAAGTTCATCAAGGAGAAAAGCAAAACGTCCTCCCCTGTGGGTGAATGACCCCAAGCACCAGTACATGCTGGGGATTGATGAGCTGGAAAGGAGCCTTGCTGAGAAGGACTTGGGGGTCCTGGTAGATACCAAGCTAAGCATGAGGCAGCAATGTGCCTTTGCGGCAAAAAAAGTCGACAGTATCCTGGTCTGCATTACAAAGAGCATTGCCAGCAGGTTGAGGGAGATGATCCTTCCTCTCTGCTCAACCCTGGTAAGATGTCTAGAGTGCTGGGTCCAGGTCTGGGCTCCTCAGAGAGAGACATGGACATACTGGAGTGAGTCAGGGAATCATCTTTGTGTCCCTTTTCTGGACTCACTCCAGTAAAGCCTGGAGAAAGGAAAACATCTCACCAGCTGGGGAAATCAGCTTGTGCTATGGGGAAGGGACAACCTGGTTCGAACTTCGATGCAGTTTTTCAGACAGCATGGACCCTTGAAAGTTATTTGGCATAAAGAACTCAATCCCCACATCCCAGATGGTTGGTAAAGAAAAAAAGATGGCTGCTACCTGAGGAGCTCAGTTTTTTAGAGCGGAAGTGTTGCTTCTGTTGGGGGAAGTCTATCCCTCCAAGCTCAGCCCCCACTGCTGCCCCAGCTTGCCTAGGAGACCCTGGTTGGCATTGAGACCCCAACTGCCTCTGCATCACCCTGATGATGACTTACTTCCAATGCCAAGATGTCCCCAGGTTAGCAGGTGTTCAGCTGTGCCCAGCAAACCAACATCTTTAAGGCATCCCAAAGCTGCAATGTCTATAACAATCATTCAGATCAAACCTCCTGGATGCCAACAGAAGACAGTGAAATATCCATAAAGTGCTGTGATGATTTTGCCACTTAATAGACATTTTTTCCATGCCCCGTAACTGCAGGTATAGTGGGATGATGGGATCACTGTCAGTTCTGGGTAGTGCTGTATAATTTGGGCACACGAGGAGAGAAGTGTTACCTTATTTTGTCTTTAACTAAAAACTATTATTATCTCTGAAGTTTCTATATCATGATGGCCTCTTGTCCTTATTTCCACTTCCACTTAAAAAGATGGTCAGTTAGCCACACTTGTAGTTACTTACAAATTGCCAGTCATTTTTAGCTTAAGAAGAAAAGTTTCACTGCTACAATTACTATTACTATGTTGTCTTGTTAGAGGTTCTGCTATTTACTTGTATTCATTTACCTCTTCTTATCATGGGAATTATTCTAAAAATCTTAAGTGTATTTGGTATTCTCTAGTATGGTAATATTAGATTATAGCTGTGGAACAATATGTAACCTCTTGTTTATAAACCCAGAATCATGCATCTAGGCAATGTATCATCCAAGAAAGCCGATTTTTTTTTCCAGTGATGAATCACTTCACACAGAACCACTATACTCTAACCTCATAATGACATTCAGTATCACAACAAATTCAAAGCCTCTGCTTGTGAATGTAGTAAGGAGCTGTTGTTATAATAAGGATAAACGGGATGGGAAATCTGGTAGTTAGGACTGAGCTGAGTTACAGTTACTCTTTAGGATAAGAGTTCTGCATTCATCTGTCCATTGGAGGGTAGTACAGGGTTTGGATTAAAACCAGATGTTAACATCTGGGCTTCCTCACTCTATTCTGAAAGACTGTCATAAAATCATAGAATAGTTTGGGTTGGAAGGGACCTTTAAAGGTGATCTAGTCCAACCCCCCTGCAGTAAGCAGGGACATCTTCAACTAGATCAGGTTACTCAGAGCCCCATCCAGCCTGATCTTGAATGTTTCAAGGGATGGAGCATCTACAACCCCTCTGGGTAACCTGTTCCAGTGTTTCACTACCCTCACTGTAAAAATTTCCTACTTATATCTAGTCTAAATCTACCCTCTTTTGCTTAAAACCATTACCCCCCTTTAAGTATTGAAAGGCTGCTATAAGGTCTTCCTGGAACCTTCTCTTCTCCAGGCTGAACAACCCCAGCTCGCTCAGCCTGTCCTAGTAGGAGAGGTGCTTCAGCCCTCTGATGATTTTTGTGTCCCTGTAGCCTGATATCCCCAACAAAGATTTCTTTATCCCAAACTCATATTTCAGTCTGTCCTGGGCTTTGAGATGTGCCTACCCTGCTATAATGATCTCTGTATTTGCTGTATCATGATAGCCTTATTTCAGGGCCTGACATGTCTTCCCTGCTGCAGATGTCAACACCCTTATGATTTTTAGCAATGTAGTAATGCAAATAAAGGCAAACAGGTTGCCGAGAGGCCCGGATAAATAGGAGGGGGGTTTTGTATTTGATGTAAGGAATTGGCTTAGGGTGAAGATGATACCTGGAGCAATTTGCTGTCTACCCAGAAAAGGCTAACATAACAGCTTTATGTCAGCAGAGATGTGCAAGCCATATTTGTTTTATCTGGGAAACAGATCATAAAAGATATCAATGCTTAGTAGTTTGAGATGTGTACAAACTTCTGGGATCATTTTGCTTTAGGGAATTTTGGTAAGACATCCACAATAGTATTATACAGCACATACATACTGTAGTGATGATAAGGTAACCATGGCAATGATGATAAGACTGAACTGATTCCAACATGTACATCTAAGCCATAGAGGAGCAATCCATGAACATATATGGTTTAAGAAAATGAATATGTCAAGTATGCATGCTCAAGACTAAAAGCCGCTTGTGCTTTCCCCGTGAGAGTATCATCTACCCTCTTGTTCCTTTTTTTCTTGCTAGACCTGGGAAATTACAGACTTACTTAGTTTGGCTCATGAGGATGCTATCTTTATTTTAGCTATAGAACAAGTTAATGCTGTCTTTGGCTTCTTGACCAGCCATACAATATCACCGTAGTAATTTCCATGCAATTGGACAGGTGAAGCAAGCACAGAACAAAATGTCCAAGCATTTCTACTTTTATCTGAGAGAAAACCTGAGGTCAGATCCAGACTTGCTTTGAAAATTAAGGACAGAAGTTTGTGCCAGGGAAGCCTGTATTATCGCTAGAAGTCGACCGTGAAGCAACAGGTCTAGCCACAGGGCTGATGGTAGAGCTGTGTGCTGTGCTGGCCGAGCTCAGGTGGCCTCACAGCCATCTACTTATGCAGGCACAGAAGCCCAGCCAGGCTTTGCAGCTACGTTGCTGAGTCCCAGCCTCTCTCAGTCATACACACAGCACGCCATCATACAGCCACCACAGTGACCTCATACAGATAAAAAAGAGAAGCAGGTACAGTGCAGGAGCCACCAGAGAAGGTCTTTAGGGATGAGAACAGTAGTTCTTCAACCAGTAACCGATACCAGAACCCTAATGTAGGGAAAACTCCCACTGATTTTAGCAGGGATTTGCCTGTGTTGGACTTACACTATTCGGCCCACTGCAATGCATTTCGTAAGCTTTTGATTGCAAAAATCGTCCACAGGTCCAACAGGCTTGGATTAACTTTGTTAAAGACATTGAAGTTTCCACTCCTCTGTGTTTCAGGCTTGCAGCTTCATGGCAGTATCAACTGTTGCTCTTTTCCTCTTTGAAACAGAAAGGAAAAATACAGATTTGCAACACTACAAATCTGGTTTGCATAAGTCCTTGGGCCAAAGCCATCTCCGATGTAACTCTATTGCCTTGAGTCGTATATATTTTCTTCCTGCATTTCACTCCAGAGTTATAGTCATTGCAGGCAGTAAGATGATTTGGTGAGAATGATTGCGGAGATTATCACAAACAGATCCTGATCTCTAATCTAATCAAAATCTCTGTCTAATACCCTCCACATTAGGTCCAAGTTCAAAGCACTGCGCACTAAATGAGGTACTTGGCATCCCTTGGACCAGCAGCAGAAGCAGGAGATGAATGCATAAACACAGGAAATGGATCATGGCCAATTAGCGGTGCAGAAACTGTGGCGGGTCATTTCCAAAATAACAAATGAGCCTGGCAGGCTGGCATGTCTTTGTGCTGTGACCTGAGTCAGGCATGTGTCGAAGACCTTATTCCAGAGCTGCAGCTGGCTGCACAGCCCAATCCACGTGGCTGCTTTAGGTGCTGCAAAACGGGTTTAGAAGCCCGTGCGAGTCTGCAGGCACAGCACAGCTGGATGAGTGGAAGAACAAGAGAAACTTGAAATATAAGTCAAATTTGTCACTGCAAGACATTTACAAATCATCTGAACTATGGTCCCCATTACTCAGAGTCTGCCTCTGTCCAAGAGGGATATCTATCCAGCAGGGAGGAGGTGGGGAAAGGCAAAGCTCAGATTTCAGCCAATTCCTTTGCCTGATCTTTTTACTCAGTTATCAAGAGGAAAAAGGGATTTGAGGAGCTGGGAACATCTAGCCAGTTAGAGATCCATGAGCCCAGCTGAGCTCAGAGCCCACCAGGCCAGGCAAAATGCAAACAAACCATACAAGATGGTCCCTGTCGCAACGGGGCTGCAGCATAAATAAGCGAAAGGGCAGAAGGGCAAAAAGAGGCAGAGCAAGATGATGGGGTTTGCCTTGGTTTGGTCTTGACCACAGTGTCGGATGCTGACCTCCCAGGAGGAGAAGGGTAAGGCATCAAGATGCCTCCAGCTCACAGCTGTCCTGGTGGGCATCAGCTGGTTGGTAAGGGTGGACACCTCAATGTACAGAGAGAAGAATCTGTTCTGATGTAAAAAAACCCTAGTAAGAATAATACTGGGGTTTTAGTTTAAAGATGTCGCTG
This sequence comes from Steatornis caripensis, assembly GCA_013398225.1. Classification (NCBI taxonomy): domain Eukaryota; kingdom Metazoa; phylum Chordata; class Aves; order Caprimulgiformes; family Steatornithidae; genus Steatornis; species Steatornis caripensis. The sequence continues at coordinate 29,351 of VZSC01014401.1, forward strand.
TTAAACGCGAATGATCAAATCAGTCCATTGTAGTTTAAGTCAACATGAAACAGAATAAATGATGAAAGAACCAGAAGCACTTTTTTGTGACACAAGAGGACGCATAGGAGAGAGGCAAAAAGAGTAAAAGGGGAGAGAACAGGGAATAAAGACACTGGAAATGCCCTTCCTCACATCTTTTGTTTAAGAGCGTGCTATATGTTTATATGTAGGCAAAGAACAGGTGGGAACTTAAAAGAATTGGCTAGTGAAGTCCCATTGTATTTGTTTTCTTTTTTTGAAACCCTGCTAGTTTTGTTATACGGCACAAGAACATTTGAAAATCCTTTAAATGGCCTCTTGCATCAGTTGTGCTTTAGATTTCTTTCCATCATCAAGGTCTTGAGCAAATAGTCTCCTCCACAGAGACATCTGGGGGCTGGGAATCAAAAACTTTGATTTCTAGAATCTGATACATGAAGTTATGAGCTATAGGTGGAAATTAAGGCAAAGGTAACCTTGCAAAAAAGGGAGTTGGAACTGCAGCCTGGAATTAGGCTGTACAACGCATATTCCTGACGTCAGACCACTTTTACTCATTCTTCTTTCTGTGCTTGTTATTGAGGCTATTACAGATAAACATGTTGACAGCTCTCCTTAGGAAAAGAAATATCTCAGTTCTGCACAAAACCGTCCTCAGAATGGGGTGTGTGGCTGCATAATCTGTACTAATCCTAGGGCAGAAAACTGCATCTGCTTAGACAGACAGGCAGAAAAATCTTCAATATTCTCTAGTTCTTCAAGTTTTCAGACAGAAACCACACCAGGACTAGCTGTGGTGGATTGTGCTGAATTGTTGAGCATTTTTGTGTTGAGATTGAAGCTGTGCAGAGAAGTGAAATTATATTTAATGTAAATTTTCAAGGTCTTGATGTCAATTTTCACTGCGGTTAGGCATGAAACCCTTATGCTTCAAAATTCTCTAAGAAAACTTTTTGAAGATTCATTTTAGGTTACTTAAAGTACATTTCACCAATGGTACTTCATTTTGATTTTATTTCTCAGAAATGTCATTACAATACAAAATAGAATACGAAATTAAACAATTCAAAGGAAGACAATGCTTTCAAAACAAGAAAACCTGGTGTCTAATTCCAAAAATGTCAAAACAGGGTAGCCTGATATCAGAGCTACTTTTGCTGTTCAGACTGAAATTTGGCAAAATCGGCATGCTTATGTAATAGAAAATGGTACCACTAGCGTTTTCCTGTCCAGCCCTTATGCACAGCTACTAAAAGGGATACAAATTATTAACTATTTTTCATTATTAAGATTTTCCTTGTTGTACAACAAGGTTTTCAAGTAAGTAATGTAACTGTCTCAATGGCATACTTGTAAGGGAAAATGACACATTTATTTAAACGGAATTTTATATTGCTTACAGAATTTTTTTTTACAGACACATCTTTTAAGAACTGCACTAAAAGGTGCAAAAGATAGGGGAAGGACAAAAAATACCTGGTTGTATCAAATAATCAAATGATTTCTTTGAAAACCACACATATTCTACAGGAGATTGTATTATTCTATGATAGGGTCAAACACTATTTGAGCCTACGGTCCGATAGGGAAGTGACACTGTCACATTACACTACCAGTCTCTGATACGATAGCTGCATAGATAGGGTGAATGGAAGCTTTAGGAGGCAAAAAACCACCCAAGAGTTCAAAAAATGTATACACAAACCCAAAAAGTTGCCCTTTACTATGTACACCCATATACTGTTACTTATGACCCATGAACTTAGAGCCAAAAAGGAAGTCTGGGATCGTAGTGAAAAAAAACTTTCTGAATTTGAGATGGTCATGAACTGGGGCTATACAAAGGCATTGAACTCTGGAGTAACAAAAACACTGGGGAAAACAGGAAATTCAGTAAGGCAAGAGCAACGGGAGAGAGTACTAGAAGTTGGGAGGCATCACCCTAGGAACGAGGACCGGGGCAGTTTTCCAAATGTAGTGGGTTGACTGAAGGGCTGTGTTAACTCACAGGCTAGATTAACAGAACAGGAAGAGTTGCAATAGCACAAAATGTGAGTTTATACACTTCAGAAAAACAGCTGTAAGTTTAAGCTTGCTAATTGGAAATGACAGAGAAAAAAGAGCTGGGTCGACTCATTTAACCGTAGCTATGACATTACCACAGATAGGATAGGCCAACTGAGCTATTTCCATTTGATACATGAAAGCATTAATAGCTCAGTACAAACTCTGTTCTGAACACTTCATCTGAACTTTTGCATGCAGCTGTAATTATTCACGTTCCAGAAGGCAGCTTAAAACTAGACAAGGCAAAGGAAGGGTTGTTAGGATGATCCAGGGAATGGAAAAAACTATGCAAGTGAAGTCTAAAAGAAGTCATGTTTATGCTGTAATGAACCATAAATTTAGGTACTTACAGCTATGAAAATATGGCGTTTTTCTGAAAAGATTATCCTGCAAGGAAGCAGCATAAATCAGCCCATGCAAAACCCCATGCCTTGGACAGCTTGCTAAAAGCAAAGCTGTTTTTACACTGCCCTTTATCAGCCTGTTCATGGAAGAGGTTGGCATGTGCAACCTCAGAAGGCAAATGCTGAGATGGGATCTGATTGCCGTCCATAAATATGCTGAAGGAGGAAAACGGGAAGCAATAGAGAGGAAGAAGAGCTAACGAAGCTCAAGGACTTCATTGGCACCTGGACAAGTGGTAAAAAACGGCACGAGCAAATTGAGCCTGGAAATCTGAGGAAGGATTTTAACCGTCCAAGCAGGATAGCTCAAGAATGACCTTCTTGTAGAAAATGCAGGAGCAGAATACTTAATAGATTTTACAGTTTCATCAAACTGGAACTCAATTAATATTTTAAAGGAATTTCATCGCACAGCTGTTTGAAATAATAGAGATCTGGATTCAGTGATCCAGAAGATTGCTTCTAATCCTATCTTACTAAAATACAGCTGTAAATATGCCCAGTAAACATGAAAGTCCACAAAAAAACCCTCTGAAAAACCAAAATCAGTAAAACAAAAACTAGGGGTGAATGGCAACGTCATTGTCCCAGGAGAAAAGACACTCTGAACTGGAAAGCAAGAGATGCATAAGGAATGGAGAAGACATTAGGCAACACAACAGTCATTTGGTAAAAAAAGTTGTTGGTGGTGTCAGAAACATTGTGATTTAGTGTTCTTATTAATAATCCATAGGAATATGAGCTGCACAAGAAGGGCTCTCACAGATGACCCTGACTTGGGAAGAACTGAAAGGTAAGTCAGGACATGGAAATAACACAAAGTGACCTGCTGGGACTGGGGGCATCACTAGAGAAAATAACAAGATGAGTTCCCACTTGTAAGCATGAACACATACCTGAGGAGGGTAAAATTCTCCAAAACACTTGTAGTCAATGGCAAACTGCTAGCAGGAATACTGAAACACTTTGCATGAGAGTGGGTGGCCAATTGAACATAAGTGCATATTACAGTTTGGCTGCAAAAATGCTGATGAAATTTTAGGGTGCAGTTCCCTTGATATTTGAATCAAAGGCAACAGAGACCTATTTTCTACATCATTTTAATGCAAATGTATCTGGAATAATACACTCAGTTGGGGGAGTTGCTGTGCATGGACAAATTAGAACAAGGGTGGTGGGAAACAATAAAAACTATCAGGAATCTAGAGTGGCTGTCCTAAAAAGCAAATGTAAAAGCTCTGTGTGCGTGCACAGTAAAAAGGTCCTTTCAGCCCTGTTTTTCTATGACTCCGTGCTAAGCAGATACAGAGTCAGAAGATAAAAATGCCAAAGGGGAGGAAACAATTTAAGACTGCGACGTAGACACTGAAGTGCCAAATGGGGTGAAATTAGCAATGTGAAACCACAGGCTGTCTAGCAGGAAAATCCTTCAAGACGTATCCAGCTGTAGAAAAGCTGCCGGGGGACCTGGCAGAAGCCTGGTCACTCAGGATTTTTACAACGAGGCTGGACAGAACACTAGAAAATGTACCATGGGGAGTAATTCTCTGCTGGCAAAGAGCAGTGGAGCAGATGATCTAACAGGCTTCTCTAACCTCTACAGTTCTATGATTTCTTGCGGTAAAGCACAATATTTCAAGAGGAAAAAGAAATAAATCGAAGGTAAAATATTGGCTGAGTAAAAAATCACCAAAAAGTTGCAGAATGAATGGACTTCTGTCCTCTTGCCTTTCTGTATTTAAAGGAGTTGCTTCTGGCACGTTGTTTTCTTGTCAAAGGCCCTTCGTTTTCTCTCTCACCATTTTCTCTCTCGCTACAAAAGCAGAAATAGCCACTTGGGACTGCTGATATCTTTCTGAGGAAAGATGCTGCTCTTATGCTTTGGAACAGCATCAAGGCTTCAGTCAGTTAAAACTTAAAAACCTCATTGTTTTTTGGGGAACAGATTTCTTCTTAGAGTAAGCCCGCAGCAAGTACATGCATCACGGTATATGCACCAGCACAGCAGCCCCGCTGCCTTCCCGCATTGCCTTCTCCCTCATTCCAGTACAGATTCACTTTACCACTTTGTTCGCCCTATTCTTGCACAGGTACTGTGATCTTTTCCACCTGCTGCCTGCTGCAGTTNCTTAGAGTAAGCCCGCAGCAAGTACATGCATCACGGTATATGCACCAGCACAGCAGCCCCGCTGCCTTCCCGCATTGCCTTCTCCCTCATTCCAGTACAGATTCACTTTACCACTTTGTTCGCCCTATTCTTGCACAGGTACTGTGATCTTTTCCACGTGCTGCCTGCTGCAGTTGAAACACCTTTTCCCAACATGGTCCGGTGACCTTTGGCTCTTCGGTCCGTGTTCAGGCATTTCTGGAAACCTACTTCTTCTTTGCAAAGGACTAATTAGCTGAGTAAGGTCAGGCCATTTATAGAATCACAGGATATTGTAGGTTGGAAGGGACTTTTGAATATCCTCTGGTCCAAACCCCTGACAGGCCAACTTCAAAGTTAGAGCAGGTTGTTCAGGGCCTTGTGTAGTTGGGACAAATTTTTGACCAAAATTTTAGCTGCATCTCCAAGGATGGGGATTTGATAACGTCTCTGGGCGGCCTGTTCCAACGCTTTGCCATCCTTGTTGAGAAAATATTTTTCCTTTGATCCAGTCATAATTTCCCTCGCCGTGATAAGGCCTCCTCATTGTTTCTCTTTGCTGGACTAAGCAAACCTGCTCTGTCAACCTCTCCTTGTGCATGGTTCGTCCAGCCCCTGACCGTCGTCATGGCCCTTCACTGGGTTCCCACTAACTTGTTGACACGTAAAATAACAGGATGAGTTTGAATGCCTGAAAGACAGTTATCAGCTGATTTTTCTTCTCTTTAACTGTCTGTTTGCACATTTATTATAAGTCCTAGGAAATTTACCATAAACTCTGAAAAACTCTCTGCCTTTTTCATGTTTGCAAGAGGCTTTTTCAGAAGCTTCTAACACANAACCTCTCCTTGTGCATGGTTCGTTCCAGCCCCTGACCGTCATCATGGCCCTTCACTGGGTTCCCACTAACTTGTTGACACGTAAAATAATAGGATGAGTTTGAATGCCTGAAAGACAGTTATCAGCTGATTTTTCTTCTCTTTAACTGTCTGTTTGCACATTTATTATAAGTCCTAGGAAATTTACCATAAACTCTGAAAAACTCTCTGCCTTTTTCATGTTTGCAAGAGGCTTTTTCAGAAGCTTCTAACACATTGGGAAGAAAAAACCTAATATTAATGGTGTTTTTCTTTGTGTACACAAGGCTGGTTTTTGGGGAAGCTGAGCATTCATATGTCCGTACTAGCTTCAGGGAGGATTGTGTGTGAACAGCACGTCCAATAAACTGGCTCAGGTTTTTCAATGCTCATTTGGACTCATTTATCATTAGTGGGAAATGCAAGACCTCTGGTGACTTTGAAATCTTGATCAGTATATAAGTCCTAATGACAGGCAAATGTGCTTTCAAAGGGAACAATATACTAATTTTCCGAAGTCATGACAGCTTTGACATACAAACGTGTCAGATGATAGATAGATATGTAACATAAGAATACACACTGCTTCCTGTTACCTCTCTCTGCCCTGGGGCGTTTTTATGCAGCACACTGTCCCCCTGTAACACCAGGGCACCATCCACATAAGATCAGCACGGGTAGCGAAACCTTCAGGCACTGTTTCAAAGTGCTGAGTCGGAGCCTTCTTTGCCAAGGTGTTGGTTGTTGGGAATTTTTGGTGAGAATGAGCAGAAGGGGTGGTAAGTATAAGAGGGCAGTTGGTAATCACGTAGAGCAGAAAGGATTTCCCAAAGTGGAAGATTTAGCAACATTTCCTGAGGACAGACTCATATTACCCCTCAAAAAACACTTTTCCGTGGCAATAATCATCCAAGTGTCTTTTTGGTCATGACAATAACTTTCAAATGGAGTGGGCCTTTTATACAAGGAAAATACCTTTTCTATTTCTTGCACAAATCACACTTACTTTCTGTATATAGACAAGAACTCCTTTGTCAATAAACTGCAGCCAGCTTCATCTGAGTAGCTGTGATTTAACATAGTGAGGCTGCATTCACACAGTCAGAAGGGCCTAGCGACGTTGTAAGGCTCTTAAAGCTTATGCCTTAAATTGCCAAGCACACGCTGGGATAGTTAGCTTGTCAGGACCAACTAGTTTGTAGAAAAATGTCCTCCAGCACATGGCTAGTTTTCAGAAGATGAACAAACCTGGGAGAGGAGCTGTCAAGTAGCAGGAGGCCTGAGGCTGCTTTGGGCCCCAGTCTTGCTCTTCTTCCCTTTGCCATGGGTCAGTCCTTCCTGAACTATTTCAGTCCTTTAACAGTCCAGCATCTGAAGCCAGTGCTAGCAACACTTCAGCTCAGGATATGATTAAGAAAGAGGGTTAAAATTAAGCTGAACTCTGAAGCTGCCTACAGAAAACACTGAGCATATGCTATGGAAGACTGGGACCTCTTTGGTGTCGGGCTTGTGGTCAAAGACATGCCTGGAGTGTCCAAGAGAAGAGGATCTGCCTGAAATGTTGTCTTACAAGACATGGGGGAAAAGAGATTCCTGTTTACCTTGAAAAACTACTGGCAGCACATACAGATTTGTCACAGTTTGTGATATTAATGATAGTAATGGGACATGGGACTTCTCGATTTTGCATCTCAGCTTCACACCAGCACATTGCTGATAGCTCACTGCTCACAAACCAATTGGTTCAGTTCCAGTTCAGGGAACCTTCTCACCTATTTTTAGTTACCTAAAGGCCTGGTGGGTGGTCTGAGCTTGTCGTTTGCCTTCCCTTTAGAGTTGGTGGAGAAAGACACAACTGGTGAGTTATCCCATCTTGTCCTGGAGGACTCTGGAGTTGAGTGAGGATGTCACACCGGGGACAGCAACACTTACTGATCTGCAAGCAAAGGTGGCAGGTGCTTGAAATAGACTGTGAAAGCAGCTTTGCTCAAGCAATTTGGGAATCTGCTTTTGTGCTCAGCTAAAGCACCGTATGTCAGTGAGGGAAGATGCAAACCATGTCTTTGCTGTTAGGTTTGCCCACTGACTTTAGAAATTACAGGGGGGTATCTGAGATTTTTTTGTCTAGGCATGCCAGCGCACGAACACCCATGTTTGCACAGAGTAATCACAGGGATATAAAAAATCAATACAAGCCAGGGATTTCGAAAAACTTAGTTGCAAACACCGCTTCAGTCAAAATGGAAAAGGAAATGCACTGACCTCCATCTGACGTTTAAAAGCCTCCTTTCCCTCCGTGGGTCACTTCTGACAGGTGTGAGCAGGACACCACCCTGTTTAGCGATCACCTTGTAAAGGAAACTATAATGCATGCAGTAAATGAACCCTGATTTCAAGTTCGAGAATGACATGCATCCAAATCATCAGGCTTGCGATATGGCCGCAACATCCCTCTTTACAAAATTAAGGCTGAGCCTTTTTGTGTTGCCCTGTGTACTGTCCTGTGGTTCTCTTCAGGCTGTGTGGCCCTTGCGTTCCTGCAGACCCTGGGAAGAAGTACAAATTTTAAACAAAGCAAAACAACCCAAAATTCAGATATTTCGTCTGGGGGATGAAAAAGGAATATGCTGGTTACTCATTATTCCATGCAGAGTGCCCATTACTTTTGTTGACTTCAAGGCTGTAGTCACTCACAGAGAACAGGGCGACAGTATTTACACTGGGATTTCAAGGAAGACTGCTCTTATAAATTAGTAAAAGGCATGAGTCATCCCAGCGCAGTGCTTGATCCAAGAGACGCAGTTATCAGCCCAGCATAACACTCTAGCATCTGTCCAAAACACTGCGCACCCTCATTAGCACGCTATTCCTGGGAGCTAAGCAGGCTGAACGTTGCAAAGAGGTGCTATTGTTATAACAGGAGTAATTCTTATGTTTTATTGATAGTCAATAAACTGTGTGTTAGCCTGAAAACAGAGAGAGACGGAGGGAGCGGGCTGGTGGAAATACCTGTTATATAACACAGGGAGTGGAATTGCCCAAATCCTTTTCAATCACTTTTTTTCAGTAAATGTCAGGTTTGGGGAGGAGGACCATCTGAGAGATTTAATAATTAATAAGAACATATTCATCCTGCTGTACAGCTGGACACATCACCTATGAATAAATCCCCCAGATAATATATTTGTGGCTCTTCATAATATTTTTTTTATTCCACTTTTTTTTTCACTGGTTTTCTTTTTTATTTCGGTCTAGTCCCAATTGCCCTAGGGTTTTCTCAGAAATCAACCAGATGATAACCACTTGGGGGAAAGGGAACGAGCGCACAGTTCTCGTGCGCTTGCCTGTTCAGGAGCAGAAGTGGTGTTTGCAATGATTAGGGCTTCTGGCAACGCAGGGAACCTGACGGGTGAGTCGTGGAGATTAGGTGATGCTACGGGACTCCGTGAAAGACAGACAAATATGGGCACTGCGCACAAGCTGGGAATTACTGTGGGTGTCAATTAACCTCACAGATCACAGGGTTTATTAGGCTGAATTATTTATCCGAAAGATAAAACACTGAAAGAAAGAAAGGCATTATTTTACAGCACAGGCTTGCACAGAGTTTAGGCAGTGAACCAAGTTTCCGAACAATTTAATTTATTAGGGGCCTAAATCGTGCTAGATTATCAAATCAAGCGGAATAGAGGGAGGCAATGCATTTTAAGTTCAGTGCCCAGAATGTAGTAAGCATGTTATTCCATTCATGCCATGCCTCAGCCTGAGTTAGGAAAAGAAGGAGATGTTTCCACTGTAGGGTAATTTTTCATTTTTTATCCATTTTCCAAAGCTGTCAAACAGCTGTCATGAAGGAAAAACGTTGCAAGTTTGTCACTGAAGCTTGAAACCTGTTAAATGTGGATGTAAAGTGGAGTACCACATACAGTCCCAATACAACGTCAAGAAGCTTAACTGTTTGAAGTCTGTCTTTGTGGAGATTATACCCCAGCAGAAAAGGACAATAGGAGAGTTTTGCCTTGGGAAAAGAGAGACTGACAGGTCTGCATGTTTTTCTGCAATCAATATTGTAGACAGAGCTCTTATACGGCGGGGTTCAATTAAAGAAAAAAAAAAAAGAGAGAATTTGGGGGAATTCCCCAAGGAGTTCAAATCCTTCCTGGGAGGAGGGAATGTTTTTTTCAAGATGAGCCTGCATTAAAAATTAATGCAGTGGATGGATACATTCATACGAAAAGAAATTTGATAAATAAATAATTGTCTTGAGTCTTACTGCCTCAGAAAGCAATTGCACATTCATATTGACGACTTTAGTTTGCAAAACTAGTCCTTAGCGTAAACATATGTAAAATTAAATCATCCGGAAAAACAAAATAAGGCAAAAGGTCACACATGCTAACTGAAGCAAGTAGTTCATACCAAAGTCTCTCACAACATCCAGGAAATAAGAAACTGCCGCACGCAGCCAAGAAGCTAGTACAGGGATGAACACAAAGAGACAGACAAAACACAGCATGAAAATGGGTGATAAGCAGAGATTTGCAGCCATCAGGAAGGGGAGAAGAGGAGGCAGCTGCAAAGACAGGAGGCCGGAAAAGACAGACGAATTGGGCTGGAAATATATACAGTTATGATAACAGCTATGAAAGAGATTACATGAAGCTGCAATTAGCTAGCTGTACTCGACTGCTATTCAGTCATGCTTGCGTCTCTCTCCTCCTTTTCCCCAGTATTGACTGCGTGGGGAAGACGGTTATCTTTGTTATCTTTGTTGGATAAGAGTTATGTACACAACACTTGCATTTCCAGACCATGAAGAACTGCAAGAGGACCCTCGACACGAACTCAGAAAAGCCTATTGGCCAGCACAGCCTGCCTCTCCACCACGCTCCTCCTCCTCCTCCTCCTCCTCCTCCACTAGCAAAACAAAACCAAGGAGGTTCCCCATCCTTCAGACTCAATGACAGTTTTTCTAGCCATTTCTGTGTCTTTGGGTCCTGTCGGTTACTCTCCCTCACCTTTTTCCCACTTCTACATGGTAGTTTTCTGTGTTGTCTTGCTTCATTTTCTTCCCTCAAATACCTGCGGCTCCATGCATGGTCCTGGAAACCTCTCTGCACCTTTCCCCACCTGCTTGCCCCCTGCCCTTGCTGCTGCTTCCACCAAGAGAAACTTTCCAGTGTCTTTTGTTCACAATCCCTCTCTTCACAGTCATCTTCTTTGGTTGTGTGATTTTGTCTGTGCTAAGGAAAGTCTTAGGATACACAGTTGAAACAGCCTTTTCTTCAACTTCTTTTCCCTTACCATGAAGGGGCTCCCATAGTCTTGCTCTGGGAGATCCTCTTGAACTGCTCCCTGGTGACAATGAGGTTGGCTTCCTAAGCTGACCAAGCAGACAGGCAGAAAATACACTCCTCCGCCTCTCCCCACCTCCAAGAACAGGAATCATCCTAGGAAAGCTTTTTTTTTGTTGGCTATTTTTTAAAGAAAAAACAAAATCAACTCCCCGTCAGCCTATGGTGCTACATGAGCCCATGCTCCGGTTTGATTCATGACTGGGTTAGTCACCCTCAAGTGAGGGAATATTGATGTGTAGTAGAAAATACTCATTTTTAAAGAGTAATCTAAAAACTAAAGGCTGATGGATATGTTTAGCAACAGGACACATTCAAACTGCAATGCTTTATCCCCAAATCTGTCCTTCACTACACTACATGTTTCACCACCGAAGACCCCCTCTGGGAAGGAGGCTGGCAGGTAAGAGACCTGCGTGGTCACTGCAATAGTGAAGACAGGTTTCGGCTAGTAGTGCTTGGGCAAACGGCTATGTTTCCATGAAATGATGTGAGTCTCTGGTTTATAAATTTGTAAAATTCAGCCTTGCAGTAAAAGGAAGAAACTCATGTGCCTGTGTGTTTTTTAAGGTCTTATCCAAAAGACCCTACTACAGAAAACCCATTTGATCTACCTCAGAGGGATGAAGGGCTGAGTCAACCCTGCTAGGATTTGAACCTATCACTCCAGGGAGCCTAATTATTGCAAATGTGATGCTTAGACCACTAAACCCTTCCCTCCTGTTCTAATCACCTCTCGAAGAGTCCCTTTTGATCCTAAAAGGTTACGCAGCACCTGTGATAAAGGCAAAGTATTTAACAAAGTCTCTGTAAGCGGAGTATATAATTATTCATATTACAGCATGTTTAAAAGAGCCGGGCAAGAATGAGAACATTTGTAACAAAGATTACAGCGGCAGAGCTGTGAAGTGCTTCTCAGTTCCAGTCTCTGCATTTCTTCTGCTACACAATGGAAAAAATGGAGCAAGTGGAGAGCTGAGCTAAGTTGTGCTTTCTCCCACAATGTCGCACCCCTAACTGCGTGTTTACTTGAAGGAAGTTTCATCGCACATAGCTTGGCTGCAGGCTAGTGGGCTGCACAGCTGGAGAGCGACGGCTGAGCGAGGCTTGTCCTCCTCTGTACCTAAGTCAAGTGTCTCCAGGAGCCGCGTGGCTGGGAATGTTCCTGTTATGGGTTTATGCACATCCACGCTGCAGGAGGGCAGGAGGCTTGGTGTGTGGGCATTGGGGAGGGCATAGGTGCTTGCCCAGGTGTGGGGTAGCAGCTGAAAAAATATCTGTAGCAGGGACTGCCAACAACAGCTCCTTGAGTTTCTTTGCTTATCTCAGAATGCCGGCAGTATTTCTGCACAGTTTAGAAGGCGTAAGTGAAAGCCGATGAGAATCACTTGTCTTCTTACAACAAGGCTTCTTGTTGGAGATGGAAGGAAAAGCAGGGCTGGAGAGTAGAAGGAAGCCATTTTTTTTCAAACTCTGAACTTTAAAGAAAACACATCCCATGCTCCTCCTTGGAGATGACATTGCAGCTAATAATTTTGCCTTTTATTTCCTGGGAGAAAAGTGAATTTTTGTCCCTCCCTTCATTACCTGAAGGGGATGCACGACTTCTACTGACATGCAGATAGACTAAATCCGAAATGCTAATGGACTGGCAGTGTTTGCAGTGGGGTGAACAGTTTTCTGCTGGAAGGCTGGTTGGCAGGATACCATCCTGCAGTCATTGAATCATTGCACTGAATCACAGCCATGTTGGCAGGATCCCATTCTGAGGAAGTTCACAGTGCTGTCAAACACCTGCTGTTGCCATTGAATGATATTATGCAAGATCTGAAATTCTATTTATTGACATCCCTATTTGATTTCTTTTTTTTTTTATTTCCATCCTCTTCAGTCACCAGAGTCTCAACTGACTGCAGTAAAACCTTTTCCCAAGAGCATTATACAATACTCAGCCTGATGCCAGGATACAAGTTCTTATAGGGTGAAAATCCTCTCTTCTGTCTTTGCGCTGATGCAGAGATGCCAAGATAGCACAGGATAGAAAGACATATAAGCATTCCTACAGTATGCAGTCTGCAAGGTTACTCAGGTAAGGAGACCAAACAGACTTTGACTCACAGAGGCCCAGCCACCCTTTTTTCCTTTGACAGCCCTGGTTGTACAGCCTGGTGGGAGAGGGAGCTGCTATAAATAGGTTTTATCTGCTAGTCTTCTTAGACAGTTACTGTTTCTTGAGCCACTGTGATGGGAAGCTTGGCTTACGCACACCTAGGCAGTGAAGAATACCAGGCTATGAGAGTTACAAGAGCAAGGATAGTCTTCTCTCTAATAGGTTGTAACATACAGTAATTTAAAGTCATATTTCCCTGGCTTGCTCCATACCTTCTGTGCTGCCATACTGCTTCACCTTGAGGTTTTGGGATCCTTTCTCAAAAGCGATAGTTCACATCTCAAGAAATCAGTGTAAGCTCCAGCCTGACTCTTTGGCTTTACTCCCGGCTCTGCTGGCATCAGGTACCACTGGCACATCACTGCTCCAGGGCAGCCCCAGCCCTCCTGGCTCTCCAGCCACCTGCAACATGATTAGATCTGCTCTTTCTCTTTAATTCCATGGATCTGCCCTCCTCTTTCCAGGAATCCTCTATTTTTGAGTGTTTTACTCTGCAGACACCTCTTACCAACCAGCTCTTTCCTCGACTGATGGATCTGCTCTCTGCACAGGAAAGGTCTCTTCCTGTCCATATTGAAATATGTTTGGTTAGCAATTCATTAGGAGGTGTCAGTGAGTTATGCTAGGCTGCAACAGTCTGGCTCTTCCAGTCAAAGCCCAGCCTTTCCTGCTCGTTCTTTCTTGAGCAATTGGATAACGTTGTTACCACGAGTCAAGCTCACAGTCTCCGTGCGATCTTCTCTTTGACTTCTCACATCCAGCCCTTAGCTTAAAGTCTCACCATTTTAAAAAAGAAAAGTAAAATCCAGACTTGCTTATCCAGTTACACAAATAAAACTCTCAACCCGAAGCTCATTATCTTGGGTCTCAGTTATTGCAGCATCCTTTCCTTTAGCGCTAGCACAATCTTGCCTTGCCATTATTCTTCTAGAACACCTCTGTAAATATCATGTTCGTAGCCTGACTATCTACCCATATCTCGTGGTGGATCCCTCCACTCGCTGCCCTTTCTCTTTTGTGTAAAGACCCTGCTCATTCCTCTGCTATCATCTTTTCAGCACTCGAAAGGTGATTTCTGTCTCCTGTTTGCCCACAATTCTGTTCTCTGCTGCCCCCTTCTAATCCGAGACAAGCCCCTTCTCTTTCATACCGTGTTTTCCTCCACGGTACCCCTTGGTGTTTTGTAAAGCTTCTCCCCAAACAGGTTTAAGGAAACACCTTATTATTGTCCTTGAAATCTTTCCTCTGCACTCAGCTTGTACAGGAGTGCTACAAAAGCCTTCTTAATAGTTAAGCTGGCAAAAAGTTCTTCGTGATGACCGAAAGTCCCTCTCTAGCTGGCCATTTCCCCCTTCCCTCCTCTCACCAGAAGTCAGCATCTCTTCAGCAGATTGTGACACAATAGGATCTAACAACAACAAAAAAAGTCTTTCGAAGAGATACCTTTAACAAAGAAACAAACGAACCACAAAAAACTACAAGCTGCACAAGCAATGTCACACGTGTGTTTTAGAACAGAGCCCCACAATTAGTTTGTATTTGTAGGAGGGAGAGGAGGGATGTGACTGTACCTGCAACTGGGGTATCAGATACCAGGAGATCAGCAACCAGGAGATCAGCAACGCAGAACTGTGCCCAAAATCACTTGCTCCCAGTCAGGTCTGAAGCCTGTGGCAGGGCAGGGGCTTGAACCCATCTCACAGGTCTTCGGTTGGTGCCAAACACTCAGACATTAATCATCTGCAAACTTGCTGCACTGTCTTCAAGCTGATACAAGCTATTCACTTCTAAGCTAAGAGCTTGGAAACAATGGCTTTTAAAACCAGGAAGCAAGATGGTAATTAACATGACCTGTCTATCATCCAGATTATTAAAATGCATTATAAATGTTTTGTTGCTGAAGATTAATTATGCAAATCTTCACAGGAGTCACACACAACTGAAAGAGTGTTTGTTCATCAGCTCTGATTTCTTCTCTCAGCTCATTCCTAAAGGTTGCTTAAGTTCTAGTCTGCTATCAACATCACACAATTGCCATTAACAGCAGCCACAATGCTTTTCACCGCAAGTAGCTAACATCTTTGTGTGCATGTCATTGACTAGAGCTTGTAGTGGTGTTTCAGGCAAACACTGTCTGCATCTACAGACATGGCAGGTCAGGAGCTGCAGCTCTGGCTGAGGTCGCATCGAATATAACCTCCTCTTCGTTCTGTGACCATGAGTTGCCAGGTGATTAATGGAAAATATTGCTTGTGAAGAATAAAAGACCCTGAATCTCTAAGGCCATTGGAACACTGCAAGGGTTTTTTGTACTTTTTTACTGTATAACACAGATGTCCTTTAGAAAAACAACTTTTAAATCTAGCATGGACCTCATAGATCTTATGTGCTCCTGGCAAGTCGAATCAGCTGAGAAGTATTAATTTTGCAAAAGGTTTCATGAAGTTTAATGCAATTACTTTCAGCATGTCCAAAGGTAGGCTCAATAGAAAAATGTTTTGAGGAGAAGGTATTTTGTAAGCTCTAGCCCTAAGTGAATAAGCAGAGCAAAAATGCTTCAGTTTTCAAGTTCTATACCCATAAACTATTAGTGTAAATATAAGTCACCAGAACTCCTCAAAAATGTGAAGGCAGGATTCTGGCCTCAGGGTTAGTGGGTCACGTACATGACAAGTGAAACTCATTTAACGCTCAATGCTCATCACGCAAACTCTGTGTACAAGCACGTCACTCGAGGAACTCCATGTGTTCAGGAGGGATACAGGCACTTTAAGGGTCTGATTTATCGCTGAAGCCTTTAAATGAAATGTCTACTCCATACCATTAGTCCTAAAGGAAATGGAGATGTGTAGTTCAGATGTAGAGATTTACACTTGGTTAGAACAGCTGAGCTGTTCTAGCCACGAGCCATCCAGAGGATGCCATAAAGCCCACATTTATACCTGCTTTACAGCTGCAGCTTCTTTGTCGATAGCAAAGTACTAACATAAGCCTGTGTTTTGGGAACTTGATGAAAAGTGCTGATGTGTTCAAGCTCCAGTTTCAGTTCTTGCCACTAGCATCTCCATTGCTCCAAGTCACAGGGTTTTGCAACCCAAGAGCCCTCCCGGACAGAAATGAATCTGCAGGGGGAACGCTGCGTTACAAATGCACAGTAAATGCTATAGGACGAAAACAGCATTTCCACTCAGCTATAGCGGAACTTAGCTCCTTCCTGATATTAGGAGACCAGGAAACAAGATGTTTAAACTTGGGGCAACTCTACAGTTTAAGTTACAAGGGAAGGTGAGCACAATTGGCCACAGAGTTTCAGAGTCAGGATTCCTCTTTTGTGCGTAGGTCTCACAGCCATATAACAGTGTATCTTTGCTTCAGAATTGAGATTTTTTTTTTAAAAAAACCTCACTTTTGCTAGGGCTAAAACATGGGAAACTAATATGGGAAATCTGTGTCTTGTTGACCCCACATGTCTCAGTACACTGTTGACTCAGAGACGTAAAGACAGAAATCTAAGATACCACTGATTTTCATCCCTTCCCTAATGATCATGTTAACAGAAAAACCCAGCTACCTTGTTTGGTTCATATAATCCCCAAGCACCTCCATTGCTCCTCAGGTGCCAAACTCAGCACTTATTAACACCTTGTTCCCACGGGCTCCTTGCAGAACATGGTTTCGCTGCTGCTACTGGCTTTCAAGCGTAACTGCACAAAATTAAAAAACAAACGTGTTAAAAAAAAAGCATGCAAAATGCAAAATTAACACGCGAGCAAACAACAGGGGTCACTCTACTGATTATATTTTCACTGTCATGTTGTATTAATTAAAGCTTCCCATCCCTTAATTAAAGAGAAGCAGCCAGAGAATCTCCACCATGTTACACAGGGTGACAGAATCAAAGTCTCTCTGACGGGTTTACAGCTGTGCTGTGAGGTAGTACCCGGGGCTCTGAGTGGAGAGATCATCCTGATCAATGGCATTCAGAGCTTGTATCCAAATTTCCACAAGGTATAGGCCTGAGACCCAAGGTTTTGGTCGGACCCCAGCTTTAATTAGAACCTGCTTTGGCTCTCCGTAACTCAGCTGCAACGCTTGGCATGGACCTCCTGCATATTTAGATGACAACTAATGAGTATTTTTATTAAACTTGAGTCTTGGCCGGCTGGGAGGATGGAACAGCTTTTTAGCATCAGATGGAAAAGACTTTTGCCTCTGGAATATTTCTCAGCATGGAGCAAAGAGCTGGGGGAAGAGAAGGTGATGGGAACACTGTCAGTGCCGCCACTAATGGGGCCTGCCTGGGGCACGCTGTTCGGTATCCCTCAGAAGGTGACCTTGACTGCTAACATTTACATTTTAGCAGCCATTTGACATATCTGAATGTGTCTACAGCAAAAAATGCACAGTTCTGGGAGAGACACGCAGCTCAGATCAATGTCTTCAATGCCACTGTCTCCTCTTGTCCTGGCATACTCTGATGTTTGCTATTTAGTCTGAAAGTGCATGCTACAAGAACACCAAGGCACTGCCCCTTCTTATTAAAGCAGGTAATCGATCTCATCAGGCACCATCCGTACAGGCTAACTCAAGGTACAATCTGGAAAATAAAGACCTTCTCCAAACAATTAAGTCATCCAAATTGGTAAGAACAGTGCTCATTGTCCAATGAACCAAACAGCTGGCCATTATTATTTACCTTCGTTGTCATTTATCAGCCTTGGACATGTGGGAGAGACTGTAGATGTCTGCCAGAGGTATCGCTGGGTCAGATCCCGGAAAGCTTTGCATCTGCAGCTCCTGTCATTTCCTTACCCCACAGGATCTGTCTTGCAGAAGGTGGAGATTTGACAATAGCTCCCAGTCCTTGCTGCCACATGTTTCAGAAGCTCAGCAGATGGCTGCGTGCTCCTACCACCTGGCCAAAGGGTGCTGTCGCCCTTCCAAACAAATGGCATTAGCACCTCTGAGGGACAGGCCAACCCACTGATGCCGATGTGCTTTAACTCATGATATAAGGATGGCTAAGAGCACACACGGGGCTAGATACGATGGCTTACCAGATGGGTAGTAATTTGTTAAGCTGCTATAATGCAAAAGCTTTCAATTGACTATTCATACCCTAAGATCTTCAGCCAACATAAGAGCCATTTGGTTTGCCTTGAATATAATTGGAAAAGATAGGAAATTAAAATTTTAGGCCATAGTGTGTGCCAATCCCTTTATTTACTTTCCTCTCTGCTGCTGAAAGTTCAATCACTTATCAAAATAGTGATGCCCTTTGTCCTGGCACATTACTCTAATGCTAAAACATATGTTATATTAAATATTAACCAACCACTAATTGGTGCATCATTTGGCCGAGGAAAAAGGTGGCTTTGTATTGTCAGTGGCCTGCTTCACTCTTCCGATGTACTTTGCTCTTCAGCTAGTTCATCCTGTTACTCTGCCTCTGTCAGCCTTGAGCTTAAGCTGCATTTTGGCATCTCCCAAATTCAGTTTTGTCTTCCCATTTCCATGCCAATTTATGCACACCAGCACTCTCCATTGTGGGAAATACGGCCTAGGGCTGACCTGGTGGGTTGAACTCTGGATTCTAATTCAGTTTGGCAACTGTCCTCCCAGGTGAACATAGGAAAATCACTTTATCTACCTTGTGCTTCTGTTTCCCAGGTGTAAACTATGAGAGGAGAAACATTGATATTTAAATTACTAAGGCTGTCCCCTCACTTCAGGACATAAGAAAAAAAACATGTTGTAAAATCCCATGCTGGAAAATCTTTGTCAAAATAATTGCATCCAGTTATACGCTTGGCAAATTCTTAAATATGAGATCAGTTCATTCAATGTACCTAGAGATGATGAGTGGCATACAGGCTACAATTACAGTGTGAGATTAATAACTGGCTGATTAACTGAATGGTGGTGATTTTTCAGAACAAGCTGTGTACCACTACATTTATTTGCATGGCAGAAACCTCAGGCTTTAAAACAGCTTCCAGATTCCTGAGCAAAGCAGTCTTCTTCTCACTGAGGGCTGCAGTTGGGGCAGCTGCAGGGAGGGAAGAGTGGGAATATCTGTGTAGTGTCAGGGATGACAGAAGTCCGTCCTGCTAGGAAAAGGGAAGGTGCACACTAGAAACTATGGCCATATTGCAGTCCAGTCACTCTTTATCCTTCCTGATGCCAGCAGAGACAAGATGTAAAAGTTTGCAGTCAGATTCATAATTAGCATTCCCAAGCTTCTTGACTGTGCTCCTGTCCTTGCAGCTCCAGATGTACCAAAGTGGGCAACCGCTAGTCTCACAGAGCTGGCCCCGTGACCCTTGTTTCCCCCAAATTCTAATGATGCTGGTAAAAACTCTGAGGCTTCAGAGCAGAAGCCAATCATTGACAATTCAAGATTGGAAAGAAACTTTCTTAACAATTTGTCCCCAGATGGGAGCTCTCCTTGAAGCACTAGATACCCGTCTGACCGAGATCACTGAGCAGGGTGGGTGAGGTTCTGTGTCCCATGGTGTGCAAAGTCCTCTAACTCAGAATTAGAAGAACAGGAATAAGCTGAGCCTCTCTGTCTTCGCTTCTCTCCTTGCTGCTGTAAACTGTGGATGAGAGAAGAACCACTAAGGCACCTCTGCTGGGGGCAGGAGCCTGGGCTGACCATCTTGGCCATACAGCCAGACTTGGCTATCAGGTCCAGAGCCAAGCTAAGGGAAAATGCTGATGGCTGTGGTCAGAAGTCAGCGAGGCGATATGGTCTGCAGAGTCATCCAAAAGTTACAGTCCCTGAGGAGCAACCCACCCCACTGAGCCTGGGCAGCCAGATCTGCTATCATCGCAGCTCTGGATCTGCTTACTCAACACAAGGTGTCGTAGGAGGGAGAGCTTAAGCATTAGCCTGGATGTTTCAGTATCTGGAGGATTAGGGCTTTTTCTCCTGTTTTCAAGGACTCAAAAGTCCTGTTCTATTTCTGCAAAGAGTTAATTCTCTGTTAAGAAAAATAATGCAGTAAAAAAATCTTTCCATTGTGCAGGCCCCAAGCTTTCGAGATGCTTCAGTGGGCTACTGGGAAATCTCTTTAGGATAGAGTCTGCCTGGCTGAGCTGTCAGGTTGACTGCTAGAGGCGCAGCTGAGTTTCAAATGGACGAGCAGTGTGTGTGCAAGATGCATCTCAAAGAAGGAGGATGTTTGACAAGTGAAGTGTTTTTGTTTTATGATGGAGAACGGGCAGGAACATCAGACAGGTAAATCGCCCTGCCAAGCATGAGAGTTCTTGACTGACAGGCTCATCGCCTGCCCTGCTTGCTCAAGAGGATCCAGCATTTATTTCTAGTGAAAAGCAACTGTTTAAATTGCCATTTGCTGACTTTTCATTACTGATTATAATTGTGATGTGCCGGGTTAGAAGAGCAAAGGGAAGCCTTTGCTTTGTGGGTGCAGGAAAACGGGAAATGACTCTTCTTGAACCAAACAGAAACGAAACAAGCTGGAGGGAGTAAAAGAAAGCTTGCACGTCCTCAGAAATCAAAGCCAAACAATCTGAGAGAGACAGAGCCAATGCTGACATTTATCAAAGTTTAGCAATTAAAATCACAATATACCAATTACAAGATATGTCAAGGATTGACTCCTACTAAAGTGCTTTAGCAATGCGGATATCTTTACATCAGAAATTTTGAAAAGATAGCATTGTAACTTGAGGGCATTTACTACCATGCCACAAGACAAACATATCCAATTAAGTATTTTGTCTTAATGCTGTGATAGAGAGGCCCAAATAAACAGACTAGAAAGAGAGCATGAGGCCACTGGATAGCACGATACGAAGTTGTTTACCTGGCTGAATGTGGTACGCTTTCTTTAATCACAATTGCCAAAGCCACCAGTGAATGTGTCCTTTCAGCCCTGAATGGGTGAAGAAAAAACCTTGTGGCACAACATGATGTATTTTGTATGGACTCTATTCAGCAAAGTGTTTAAACATGTGGTTTAATCTATTACTATTCAGCAGTGAAGTACTTAACTTGAACTAAAATCCAGGAGAGAAGATAAAGATGCACTGACATGGAGACTGTACACTGCATAGTTCACAGCAAAACTATTTTGGCAATGCTTGAAAATACTTCAAAAATTTTATTGAAACTGTTTTCAGATCTCTTTACTTCTCAGGCCCTAGTTATTGTAAGGTGAACTGTACACAGCTCAGAAGGAAAGCAAGATTAAACTTAATGAATTCAAAGTGATTCAGAAGATGTCCAGAATAACCTCGCTGTACACAGGAAAAAGTCTTAGCTTTGAAGTTTGGTGTATGGAGAATATTCAGAGCTAAAGGCAAAAGCTAAATATCTCTGCGGAAGGCTTTGGAGCTCCCCTTTCCACCACTGAGATAAAGTTCATATTTCTAGTCAGAAAAAGTAGAAGGTATTTGATCCTCAAGCAAGGCTTGGCACAAAACTGAGCCCTGCATGCGGTGGCAGTCAAGACAGAGTAACCCCAAGGGTGAGAGCAGGGAGGATCTTTGGAAAGAAACAAATAGGCAGGATATCCAAAATGGCAGCAGCTGGAAGCCGCTCCGAGGTGGGATGTCAGGATGAACCCCCGTGGGAGTTGCGATACTGCACACAGGGCAGGGGCGGAGGTCAAATGTGCAAGGCCTCGCAATTTGTCAGACGGCTAACACCATCATTACCTGTGCATGCGTGCACATGGGCATGCTTGCCTATAAATTACACTCACAAATTTCCGGGCTGTATGTCCTCTTATTGGCAACACAGAGCACTGCACCCCCCCTATTAGGAGAAGATATTGTTTTATAATGAGCAATAAAAGTTAGCTCTCGCGGTGTGAGGCTGCAGATGAGTTACTGCTGAAATCAGCAGTGACGTCAATAGTTTTGATTTTTCTGCATATTACACATTTTCCCTTTTTTGTGACGTCACTGGGAGGAAGAGCATAGCAAGAAGCATGGGCTTGAAAAAGGAGCTAGAAGCAGAGAAGACATCTGCGGATGGGACAAGGGAGACAGACAGGGGAGAAGAATAGGTCCCCTCATTTCTATCGTTATCCAGTGTTAGGTTCAGGAGCCAGACGCTTCTTGAGACTCCCTGGCAGGCAAACTTCTGTGTTGCCTGCACTCATGCTGGACCTCTCCAGTGGTGGTGTTTTTGGCAAGAGCCCTGCTATTAAAGAGGAGCCAGCTCTCCGTGCATCAGGGACACAGGCACGCCACCTTTGAAAGGCGGGCATCACCGGCAGAAGTGTGCCTTGCAGCACTATATGACACTTCCGCAACATCAGTGGAAGAAAGGAGGTGAGAGGAGACAAAAAAGGGAAAATCAGAGTCTTCCTGTTCCCAGCAGAGACAGGATCAGGCCCATAAGGAAAGGAAACCAGCAGACACCTCCGCAAGGTGGCTGCAGAGAGGAGATCTGCCCCATTGCCCTGCTGGCTCCAAGAGCAGCGTGTGACTTGTCATGGCTGCATTGCCCTGGCATTCCCACAGCCGTCCCGGGCTCGGGATGAAGGCTCTTTCTGGCAGCTGACAGCTGCCCCTCTCAATGCCTTAGAGAGCTTCCAGGACTGGGAATCAAGGAACTGAGAGCTTCCAGGACTGGAACGTAGGAATTGCATTAGTTGCCGCTTGTCCAAGTAAGACAAAGCCAGAAGCTTTGGCACTGGCATTGCCACTCGCACACTGTTGTGCCTCAGTCACTGTGAGCCTGCCAGGAGAGGGAATCGGAGAGGATGGTGGATACAGCAGAAATGTCAGCACTGTGAAATGTAAATATATTTAAAACTTCCTACGTAATCTGCACCCAGTGCTGTCCTAAGAGTCCAATACACCCGTTTCTCCGTGCCTCTCCCTCATTACTCTCAAAATGGCCATTTCTTTACACTCTGTTGAAAAACATCAGCTGCTGCACCTCTTCTGGAAAACAATGAGGAGAGTGGGCACCGCGATGGCAGATAACAAGTGCAAGGTAAAGCGCACTTGAGAGAAACCATTTGAACTACTCGTATGTATTGCTGGTTTCTGAATTAACTGTAACCATTTAGAAGAAAGGGCCAGGCAGCTCACTGAAAACCTCTGCTGTTTTATGCTGGCCATTGTCTCAGACTCTATGGGGGAGAGGTTTTAGGATTATTTTTGCGCCATTATATAAATTGAAGGCCTTTGTTCCATTCTGGTCATTTTAGATTCAAGCAGAGATACAGTAAAAATAGCAGGGGCCTGGGTACAGGTGACAAAAAGGATCAGAGGGATGGGAAAGCCAGCGTCTAAAAGAGATTGAGACATAGGGTTTGTCACAGTTCCAGGGTTAGCTACTCCTCTGACCTCTTTCTAGTATAGAGGCAGGCTCTGCTTTTCAGAACCCTGGTGGGAGTCTGTTTATCTGTCTGTTCCTTCCCTGCAAACAGCTCCCTGACAGCTTAGTGAACCTCTCTTACAAGAAACTTGCTTTTTAATGTCCAGCATCCTTGGGATCTTCTGACTCTTGGCCTTGGCAAAAGAAATCTGCAGCTGGACTCTGGAAATAACATCCTCCCGGCTCCAGCTATCTTGTCGTGACCCTTGCCATGCTAATTGCTACTCTGGAAGCACTGTGCAGCCTTCCAGCTAGTTCCCTAATAGCTCTGCTATTAAACTAAACCAAGGTTTACACTCGGTAATATCTACTGCCACGCCATCACGTACCTTAGAGACTTACAAAGCAGCTCCATATCCTCCACAAAGTGGTTCAGTGGCGGTGACTCCCACTTGAAGGCCACAAGACTTGGTTCCCGTTTTCTGCTCCATCACCACCTCCCTGTGGGATCATACATTCTTGTCGGTGGGATTCGCCTCATCTAAACCTGAGGTCCCCTCAATGAATTATGCCTCCTGTAGACACGGAGGGAGAGACAGGTGGAATTGATAACTTACCTTAAGCCCGTGTCTCAGAATGAGACAAATTGCCCTCAGGAGGTGTCTGTCTCTTCATGAATGTGGAGGGAGGCCAGATGAGTAGCCAAGGTCAGGCACATCCTTTTATAAAGTAGGGGTTTTGTATAGCTGAATTTGTTTATGGTGTATGTAGGTGACACGAGTTCACTCCCCATCTCCTACAGCCCTCAGAGGGGAGAGAGCAGAGTTGCACACAGCCCACAGCTGCATACAGCTCGGTCATCTGCATTAGCAGGCAGTGGGGCTCAGGACCAGCCACCTCCATTGTCTAAGACATAGATGACGAGGACAGGCTTACCTAAGGCTCCACAGGAAAGGTGGATTGAGTACTCCTGAGCCACCAAGAGAAAGCCACTAGGCTTGTTTCAAGCAAACCTAGAACGCTGAATCCAAAAACACCTAGTGTGTCTTACTTACCAGGCTGTTCCAGGTTAGCTTGCTGCCATCAAAGGAAAAGCAGGCACTGAAGAATGAAGAAGTGATCAGCAATTTCACCAATATATAAGCCTTCTGGCTCCAAACACTCTGGTTTGGGAATGATTTTGTACCCTGGCTTGATGTCATTCGGTCTCTCAACCAGCCTGAGAGAAAAAGCAAAGTGGCCTAAAGCTACTTTTGGCTCCCATTTGCTCATGTGTCAAGCATCAACCTGACACCACTGAGCTGTTAGTGGCTCTCTTCCTAGGGAAGTAACCAAGAAAAAAGTCAGAAGAGATCTTGCAGGGGCAACCAAACCCCTGGGAAGAGTTAATGGATAAAGGTATTACTGTAAAAAGTAAAAAATGAGTTGTGCCTTCAAGTCTCCTCAACTATGGAAACGTAAAAATCACCTCATTTTTCATTTTTCTTATTAATAAGACTGTTTTGCAGAACTGCCCTTCTTTTATACAAGCACTTACCATAGTACATACCCTTCCTTCCTTCGCTGTCATAAATTATCTTGTGGGTTCTCCCTGTGAAGTTGCTAGCTGTACTTTTGCTATTAATCTTGGCTGTACCTTTTCCTAGAGTATATCTCCTTGCTGATCCATCTTAGGCAAGAAAGACAGTGTTTTGGTCTGGGCTCTGCTCTCCCCAGGGAGTGTCACTCTTGTTAGCTGTAAAGTGGCTGTAACAATGCACCTTTTAATGATGCTCCCCTTTGACTTTTACTGGGCTCACAGCAAGACTTGTACTCCATTTTCTAGTAATAACTCAACTGCCACCAAGTTGGTGCTGCTGGCAGTTACATCCTCACCAAGACGTTCCTTACTTGCCCCAGCTGGAGCAGGGAGATGCAAAGCGTCTGCCGTGCTCTGGGGAAGTGATAAGGGCTCACCTCTTCAGTGACCTGGAGTATTTCTACTGGGAATACGATAGGCAGCAGGCAGCAGAAGAACACATGAACTAATGCTTCCTGCAGCTCCCTGGGGTGGTGTTATTCACTCATTTTCCTACACATCTTTCTGCAGACCTGAGCCCGTACGCTGTTTGTGCCATGTTTACCACCTTAACCTCTTCCTTTACTGGACTGTATCAAACTAAAGTCAAAGAAAATTTGTTCCCTGTACTAGATTCTCAGACAAATAGGAGAACTCTTCAGCTGAGTGATTTCAGATGGTAAAATAATTGGTGTAACTATACTTGGGATAACTATATGCATGAAGAATGCAGTCAAAGCATTTATGCCCTTTACCTCCGAAGGACGTATCTCTACCCAGTAATCTACAAGAGCATTTTTGCAGGCTCAGCCAGCGGAAAGAATTGATAAACACTTGAGCGGCCCTCATGTATATTTCATCTAGTAGGCAAGGGTGATGTGTGCGTGTGCACACACACATGCACACATGCACCAGCCGGTACCTACAATTCTTTTATTGCTATATAATACCTATGACATCTTTTTAAATATTACAGACTATACAAGCACTTCCCTACCTTGCATACCAGAATGAGGGGGCAAGGAGGTGCAGCATAACAAGGGAAAAATCTATGCATAAAAAGGGAATATGTGAGAACCTGTTTTATTTCTACAGGTCAGTACCTGATTTTGGTAAAACACGTTAGGAGGCTAGTGTTCTCCCAAACCCAGACGGACTCAGGCATGTTTGTTACAGAGATGAAGGTAACGCCTGCAGGGTAGGATGGAGTACAACAGCAGTCACACCAGGAACAGAAAGCAGGCTTTTGTTAAGAACAAAACAAAATGAAGCAAAACAAAACATCCTTCTCTGAACAGCAGGACACAGAACTGTGAGAACATCCCTTGCTGAAAACATTTAGTTTTTGTGAGTCCAGGACTCATCCTCACACTGAAAATTCCTGAATCCACCAGTCCAGCAAAATTGATCTTTCTTCCCCTCTTTTCCTCTCCCTGTCCCTCTATATAACAATTAACCACTATAATGCAGAGTATGTTACGTCTGGCATGATGATATTTTACATATTGATAAAGCAGGCTAGATCACAGAGATATTCCACACCTTTCTTAAACATGAGCTCTCCAAAAAATCTTGAAAATGAAAGTGGTGTTCTGAGACTGTAGGAGCACCGCGGCTGTGGCTGACAGCCAGTCTTCCACAAAAGTGACCTCCCAAAGTCTCCCTTGCCAGGCCCAGTCACCACGCCTCCATTGCACCCTACAAAGCAAGAAAGGTAGTCAGCCATAACTAAAATCTAGAGGCTAAATACTTAGGACAGGGCATTGAGGACACTACATTGTGATCTCAAGATTTTGCTGAAAGAGGCGGTATTCCTGGACCAAATTGAGCCCCTTCCTTTGGACACCGTCAGTGGAGGAATAGCCCTGGTGAGATAACTTTCACTGCTCTATTCCCTGGTGACCTCGTCAACCCAATAGTATTTTCTGTCTTGTGAGTTGTTACAATTCTCCTCAAGTTTTATAAACCTTAGGGCAAAATTTTGCACTAATAACAGGTAAGTACATGCAAAGCTGTTTGCCTTCAAAACTGGGGGTGTGTATCCCTCCTATGAAGACTCAGTTGGCAGCTGCAGACAAGAGGTCTAAATTTAAGGGAACTTCTCCCCAGAAAATCTACAAAAACTATAGTGTGCTTTCTCATGTTTGAAGAGCTGAATCCATTGCAAACAGGAATCAAATTGCTGATAAGCAATATCATTACTATAGGGAGAAAAAAACCCGAGGCAGAATATCAATACCTAATTCTTAAAATATAACTACAGCTCAAACAATTTCAGTCTTCTGGAGGACGCTAGTGGCTTGCTTTTCCCATCATGCTGCATCCTTCCCTCTCAAGCTGAGATTATTAATTTTTGACAAGTTGCAAGGCCTGATTTAGGCTGATCTGATCTGACGGACTGACCTATTTCTATTACGTGCTCCCTTTCTCCTCCTTCTGCGTGCCTCTCGGATGGCCACTCTGGCTAACTCCCACACCTCTGCTAAGAGCTTTCGTTATTTCAGTTCTCAGAAGAGTACCCATAATGGTGAGAACTGAACACAGTTTCTCAACTCACAGGAATTTTTAAAGCTATTTCTCCTGTCTCACACACCTCACAGGAAACTCTTGCACAAAATGTTCTCCTCTTTTTTTCCTAGGCTCTAGCCTTCATACTCCCAATGCTGGGAAGTATTGCTGTTGATCTGATGAACCCAAGCACGTTTAGGTAGAGTTAGCTGGACCAGATTTCTGTACGCTATTCCACCTGCCAGTTTTTCTCCACTTAATGTTATCACCCTCATTGTAGCAGAAATGTCCCTCAAACATACAGAAAATAATCAAACTGCAAGCCAGCCCACTGGTTTTCAACTTTTCTCCTCCCATCCCTCCACCTGGTGCCAGCCAGCTCTTCCTGCAGTATCCCTAACCTGGGAACATGGAGTGGCTGTGGGAAGCAGAGTGGGATGGTGGTTGTCTTCGCTCTTGACTTGGACTACAGCAGATTGCACACATCTGGGTAGGGTTTTTTGCGGAACTAGCGTGCAGCATCCTACCAGGCCACGAAGTGGTCAGGATCTGTCCATTCTAGGTCTTCTTTTATGACTCACTTTAAGAAACAAGCCATAAGCTCCAGAATTTCAAGAACTGTGCAAATCTCCCTTGTTTTTTGCCCTGGGATTAATCTTCTTGTTTTATTGTTTGTTGTTTGGTTTTTTTTTCTTCACTCTGCAAGTTATTGCCCTTTTCAAACTGCTTGACAGAACACTGCTTTGTGACACAATGCTGACAAGCAAAATATTGAATGATTAAATGCTCTTTTCTAGAACAATACGGGACGGCTCAGCACCAGAAAATAAACCATGGCCACTGGGAGAAACACCACCACCATATCAAGTCAGTGCTGGCACTCGATATAACATCGGCACCTAGCAGGTCTACGTGTCTTAAAACAGGGTTCTGAGTCCTAAGAGATATAATGAAAAGGTTTAGATTTTTTACATCTAGTCTTTTTTACTAGGACACGATGAAAGAACTTTGAGTTTTGTTATTGATTCTGACCTAATGTGATATTGATATGAATTTTAAATGCTGCGTGTAGATAGAGAGGGTGCAATGATCAGATCAAATATAGTCTATCAATGCTAGTCCAGGCAATTTTGTATTGTATAACATGATAAAAATTGGGCAAGACCTTACTTGATTCCCGTGTGCGAAGATCTAGCAGGTATGTGCTTTTTATGTTCTCACATCTAATCGATATATCTTGGTTTTTTGGATTGGTCAGAGTCACTGCCTAAGGACTGGTGAAGATTAAATGCTGGAACTTTACTTCATACTGCTGTTTTCCCTTCCATTTCTCTACAATCGCTGTCATTCTGGAGAGATTAGGTATTGTATATTGAGGAACATATTCACAGGCCTTTTGTGTTTGCCTTCATAATAATAATAATAATAACAATAACAAAAGTACTGGTGGTAGCAATAGTACAAGCAGTAATAAAAATCTGAATGCTTGTCCTGAATAGCATCCTATTGTGTCTGCACTCTAATCTTTGTAAATGCTGATCATCTTTTGTCTTCTTAGAGAGAGAAAATGCTTTACTCTTTCAAGTTTTTCTTCACAGAAACTCCTTTCAAGGTTGAGGCATTGTTGGAAGCTAACAACAGTGGCTTTGAAATATATCATTTAAGCTGGAGTGTGACAAACACCCTATCCTGCTCCTGAGAGAGTAGCTGTGCACTCACTTAATGAGGTAGCTGAAGACATCTCTGGTCTCTTTCCCTCTTTGAGCCCAAGTGCCAGAGGCAAAATGGTGAGATTTCCTTGCATGTGTGCGAAGATTTCAAGCTCTGTGTCTCTGTGCACTTACAGCTGTTGTCACCTTTCTGGAAGGGTCATTTTGACTTGCATAGCTATTAAATCCCGTCTCCTTTGTTCTACTCAGACCAATCCTAGGCCAACGCATTGAAGGAGCAATGTCTGCCAAGAAACACTTCTGAATGAATGGTGAATATTGTTGGCAGGCAAAGGCAATATAAGCTTGACTGTATTCTGCTCCCTTTTGAGTACATGACATCTCTTGGTGAGAGGGTAGATGGGTCTCCATGACCATTATGCCTGTTACTGTTCGTGCAGAGAGGCAATAAGAGCACAACCGTACCAATTATGAAAATCGCCTGGTTCAGTGGCACTGAACAGATGCAGACAGAGAAGTATCACTTAGTGGTCTTTGCATACAAGCTACTGCAGACAAGTACATGGGAACAAGGAACTCTCCATCTACCCCAAAACATGTCTTGACCTGAAAAGCTCTTTTGCTTCATAATTGTGGCTGTGTCTTATGCACTACTTTCTTTATAATACACACTTCAAATATTTACTCCAAAAATGCTCCCGGAAAACAGCGCCTATGTAGCATCTCTGTATGTTACATTTGGAGCATATGCTTGAAGAGAATTCTTATAAACTCTTCTTTGTGTAGCACTTGGATAATGAGTATGCCTGAAATTCTAAATATAGGGTAAATGTCGCATGCATAGGGAGATACGTTTCAGATTTATGATGCACAGCTCATTAGGTTTTGTTACCTGATTCACCAACGTTTCAATGAAGACGGATTGCCAAACAGGAAAAGAGGCAAAGAAAATCCAGTCAATTTATTCTAAAGGATCCATTCTTTCCATATGACATTGTGGTGGGGCAAGCTTGCTTTAAACCAAGGATATGCAATTGGTTTATGCCACAGTTTGATTTGATAGTACTTAGCAGTCTTCATCAAACGGTATTTATTTCATCAAAGCAAAAGAAACAGAAACTTGTCCAAAAATTGGAAGCCCCACCCATTAATCTAATGAGAGCTGTTCCTTCTTCCCATTTTGCTTTCATGCCTGTTGGGGACAAGAAGGCCCTTCGTTTTATCATCATTGTCCATACAGCTATCCAACACTGCAGAATCCATGATGACTGCATTTTCAAAAGAGTGTCTCCCCAGGGACTGTAATTATTCATCTTTCAGGAGACACAAGATCTATAATACACAAGTGCTGCAGACAAGAACTAGTTTACAGGTTTATCTCATGACTGAAAGTATAATCCATCTTCCCTGGCATGATTTAGGAGGTGCTGCATAAGAAAAGAAAGAAAAAGTGGGTCAACCCCATTTCAACTTGTATTCCCTTGTTCACATAGGGACCTCTTCTTTTAATTTCTCATTGAAGGGAATTAACGCTTGAGTGAGCAGAAGAAATGGGCCCTATTTCATGTATCCAGCAAGATACCTTGTAGCCATTAGGGATGTTCCTGCACCAGGTTTGAACTCCCTGCAAGCTTTCTTTCCCCAGCAGGGACCCAGTAGGACACCACCGAAGAGCAAGAAAAACAGGGAAGCTCTGCTTCTGACAGAGACAGTAGCTTGAGATCTGAAAACCTTGAGATCTCTATGACTTAAGAATCAAGCTATTACTAAAGAACTTGACTGTATTAATGGGATTTGCCTAATGAAGACATGGTAGGCCTAAGCCTCTGAACAGGGATTCCCAAGCTTTCCATGTTTCCTCTAGTGAATGATACCTCAAGACACTTTCTGGTGTCTCATCCTTCCTCTTTTCCTGACAAGTTAGTCATCTCTCGCTATCACCACAGAATAGCCCTGTAGTTATCACTGCAACTTTCCCAAGGAAAGTTTATTCTGAAGATGGGACTTAAGGTAGTTTAAGCTTCTTGGAATGTAATTCAGCATCTAAAGACACTGAAGACATGACATTGCCATCTCTCCGTGCATCTCAGTTTGGAAGTCCAGGTTGGGTGTTTAAAAGAAAATCTGAATGGATATGGCTCCAAACTAAGAATTTGTCTGGATAGTAATGTGACATGTATGACCATATTGCCTCCTAAGCACTTGTTTTTTCGCCTTCATGTCCACATATTTCTAATTTCCATGTATGCTAAAATCCCCATTGTAAACAACCCATTCCTCTGTGTTTGTCCTCCCCACACCCTACAATAACTATCTGTTTTTCCTAAAGGGTAAACAAAGCTTGTCTTTTTCATTCTGAGATGTAAAACGTTACTCAACAATCCGAAAAGATGTGCATTTTTCATACAAACCTTGCTCAAATCTGCATTCTGTGGTGTTACATACAGCCTTGCCCACTTGAAGGGCACCAAGTACTATCCAAAAAGCTAATAAAGGATTGCTAGCATTGGTTGACACAGAGAACATAGGGTTTCTAACATCAGGTACATTAGGAAGCAGGCATCCGTCCTGGGTGCTCTCATTGCAAAGTATTTCAAATAACCAGGGTCAGACAGCCAGGAACAGCTAAACTGTGTTCTAGACATCTAAATTTAAGGATCTGTGTTTCTCCTAATGCGGTGGCTGACATTATTGATTCTGAAAGCAACAGAAGGAGCACACCTCTCTGCCTTGCTTTTGCCGTTACAGATTAAATTAGCTCTGTTGGGTCTTTGTAGGTAAAAGACACCAAGAAGCTCTTAACACACCGGTTCAAAATTACAAACAGCAGACTTAAAGGGCCTAAATCCACCAACTGCAACTTCAGCTATCTGAAGCTGTAGTTTGTAAATACCTCTAAAATATAATTAGATGGATGAAAACCCTAAATCTAGGCTTCTTTGAACGCGTAAATCCAAATATCATTGTTGCTCCTTCGGGTTGTCTCTGATTTGGAGCCTGTTCCCTGATTAAAGGCATTCCAGGTAGACAGTGCTGGTATATCAAGCCACCAGTTAGGCAGAATTACTGATTTTAGTAGGGAGTCAGCCTTTGAAATCAAGCTCATGATCTGGCCAATATTTAGGAAAAATATCCTCATCTCTAATATTTATAACTCATTCAGTTTATACCATCTAAAGTGACCTAAGTTCAAAATAAATCTTACCTATTTTTCACTATTTCACACCAGTTAGTGAGCTGGCAGATTTATGCGATCATTTGTATCACCCTAGTGTCTAGGAGAACTCGCTCATGATAACTACCTTCACTTTCCTGGCTCATGCGGACTACCATGCAATTGGAGCTTGCAAACACCACAAGGAAAGAATCACAATCAATCAATCACAGGCAAAAAATACATACAAATTAATTAGATCACGAGTCCAAGGCCTTGCAACACACAAAACCAACCCACAACTAAATGAAATTTTGGGTCTCACCTACTCAGACCATATCCCTTAAATTATATAGTTCTTCCAAAAATCTAACTCATTTCTTTATTCTGAAAGCCTTTCAAGTTTTCAGCTCGCTTTCATTTCCATGAAATTTTAGGATGGTAAATTGTGGCAGGAATTGATTTGTCTGGACTCATACACTGCTAGTTCTCTGTATCTGCCTCCCACGTTACTATAGTTTCTCCCTGACACCTACCCTTCTTTGACATTTTTCTGGGAAGCTGACCACTGTGCTTCAATTTATTAAGCCCTCCCCATGAAGATATCAATTGCCTCCTGGCAACAGGAACAATATATATCTTTGGGGGATGGGCATTTTCAAGAAATTCTTCTGACAGAGATACGCCACTTGCGGTTGGCTTTTTAGAAAGGAGGACACTATTTATCTTTTCTTTTATCAAAATTATACAAAGGCAGAATGCTGTCTTTTCTGTCAAAATGGTTACTCACAGAGAGGTGAAGAGCTAGTTTTAGGACAGACATGTACAACAGCTGTGTCCTGGTTTTTCAGAGCAAAAAATCTGTTGAAGGGGGAAAGTATACATGACTCTGTGCCTCTGATACTTCGTTGTTTTGGTCATGAGATTTGCTTGGAGCCCTAACGCAGCCAGGACCCTGGGACACCAGGGGTAGGCTCACTGGTTTTTACATACTATGTCTTGTTTAGATAGAGGAAAACAGCAAACTTAGTCTGGCCGATGATTTTAAAGAACCGATCAGGGGTGTTTGGGACATTATTAAAGGACTAGACACTAATTCATAGACAAATGTGTTCTTGATTCAAATCTGTTAGCAACAACAGGTTGCAATCATTGCAGCGCTGAGGATATGCATTCACGTGACTGTGTGAATTACAGAAATGATTTTTCAAAGAATATATTTTGCAAAACTGACACTAACGGGACACCTCAGTTGCTGGCACCAGGACACAGAATGAGGAATTAATGGGCAGAAAGGAAACAGGGAAGATCAGTGTCCTGGTTTGAGCCCAGTTTTAAACCGTAACCACCAGTAACGAGACGAAACGATGTGACACTGCATCCAGAGAACTTGTAATCCAGTTCTGGAGCCATATAAATGCTTAAATATAAAGAGTGAAAGCCAAGACAGAAAATCCCCTGGCAGACATTAACTTGTGAAGGCACAAGCCTGCTTGTGCTGACACAACAGATTCCACTCCGTTAGGACCGTTTGCACACAAAAGCTATCTCACAGCTGCCTCCATCATCCTCTTATTGCCCCTATCTCTTGTGAGGACATCCCCAGAAAATCTGGCAAAGAGCAGCTCCTTGTCTGTGCAGCATGTTGTTCAGCTGCAGGTTTCCCCACTCCTGTGCGTTTTGCAATCTGGTTTAAAAAGAAACCAAGATTTTTATAATGAACTATAGTGGGGAGAGAGCAAAGGTAAATTGTAGTAAAACCCAATGCTTTTAGTGCCAAATAAAGCTCTTCATGCCAAAAATTTCTTCCCATTGCGTGTTTCTACAGCATTGAACAGGATGGTGCCCGGGTTGAGGACAGGATATTCTGCTAAAGGAGGCGGTGAGAGTGGGCAGCAGCACAGAGGGAGCTTGTCCTAGATGTCAGGTGAGGTGAAACCCCTGGAGAAACAACAAAGGGGAGATATTGCTCCTTTCCAGCAGCAATGTGGCATGGCAAAGACCCTGGGCACGGAGCGGGCAGTGCCACAGTGCAAATGAAGAAATGTCTGGGAGGATAATGAGGTCTGTCCATAGCAGGTAGTGAAAGTCTAAATCAGGGGGTTGGGGTTATAGGAGAAAGGAAACTTTCCTAAGAACCTAGAGAGAACCAGAGGGAATTCATAGATCTTGAGAAGCAACTGAAAGTTGTTGGACAGGAGTGAAGAGTGAGCACTCTTCTAGCAACCAGCTTTGCTTTCCAGCCTTTTATTTAATCTGTCTCATCCATCAGTATCCTGGGTTGTTCTACTGCACCTTTTTCCCTGTGGTTTCATTTGTTGCAGGGTTTTTTTTTTACTTAGTTGGGCACATTTGTGTAATAAAGCACAGCTCTGGACCTCGGGTACCTTTCCTCTCTCTTAACATGCTTGCTTAAAAGAAAATGAGAGACGGACCCTTCTGAAAGTGTCAGCTTATGTGTTGGGCCAACCTAGTGATACAACTGATGGAACCACAAAATAAAGCCAAATCAGACAGATTTTGCAAGGCTGTACAACGAAGAGCACATAGCAACTGATGTGTAAGGCTTTTCAGTAGCTCGCCACCGTGAGTTAACCAGGTAATCTACTAAATCTAGAAATACCCTCAATTTCGCAGGCTGTTGGGTCTGCTTTAAATGGCAGCTAACTGGAAAAAAAGTAAGATGGGACGAGGTGCCCATTCGTGCATTCTTGGAAGAGGCAGTCCCTGGGTATTAAGTCAAAGGACCTATGTGGGGTGGCACAGTGAAAGCGATGTCCTAAGACAAAATGTGGACTCAGATGCCTTGCTGACCACCCATTTGTGGTTAAGCGAAAGGACATACATCACTGGAAAATATTAATAGCTAGTCTTCAGGGAAAAACAGTGGAATACAGTCAGCATTAATCACATCCCTGACTCTATCTCAGGAGCCAAGAAGAGGTCATTTTTTTTCCATCAGGAACATCTTGGTACTTAAGGGAAAAAAAATGCATTCACACTTAAAGGTTTCTGTGGTGTAACCATAGAGATGCGTTAATGTAATAATCACACACAGCCGTGTAGGGGCTTGTGCTGTTTTGTGCAAAGGGAGTTAGCAAAGTCCAACCTTTCTCTACACAAATGCACCCTTTTAAAAGTAAAGATAAGCAATTGCGTACGTTTTTCAAGACCAGAGTTTTTATTTAAAATTTGATAAGCTTAGTTCCACTAAAAATTATTTTTGTTGTGGTCTAAATTTGTGCCAGAATCTCCACTCGGTGCAAATCAGAGCACCCAGGGCAGCTCTGGGGATTTGCACCTGCCAAGAAACCAGTCCATCATTTCCTCGGGGCTCTGACATTTTGAGGACCGTGCTACGACACACACAGCAATTCTGAAACGCCAGAGCGATCCCACTTTATCACGACGTGGTCCTGCTGAGCACAGTAACAAAGCTCAGTTTCTCCATGCACGTGCAGTGTACATTTCAGCAGGCAAGTTTCTTTTCCTGCAACGACAGTTTGCCGCCTCCTCTAATTTTGGCAGGAATTACAATGGGCCTTGACGCATACTCATCAGGTGACACGGGCTCAGCAAACAGGTTTGTTACAGCTTCCGGAGTGGATCAAAATTCATTGCACTAATCAGTGATAATTCCATAGACTACTGCTCTCAGGCGTGGTGTGGAACAACAAATACAAATATTCTTACTGTCCGATAGCTTTATATTGTGGTGAGATATCTTAATTGACAGTTTCTTTGCTTATGTGTACACACGTACTGTTAACATTACACCTAGCCGTACTGGGAAGGCATAGTAAAACCCAGAAGAATGTGCTATTTTCCATATTTGCAAGAAGCAAGCCCACCCCTGCGGGAATCCGTCCCCAGCACAGCACAGAGACATCTGGTAGTTAACAGCAAAGCCACAAATCATCTCTAAACTCACCTAAACAAAGCCACAGCCGATCTAATCTATTGCTGGTGACAGTCCTGCTTTGAGTAGCTCTAGGTGACCCCTAGCAGTTCTCCAGCAGCCAACAGGGAAAAGAAATCATTCTGGCCTTGAAATGCATTCGGGGTATTTGGGGAGAGGGGTGGGGAAGGAGTTTGAGATTAAAAAAATCACACAAACATTTCTAACTCACCTAGGAATCTGTCCCCTTTAATCTTGAAAACATATTTAATTTTCAGCTCTCTGACATGTTCAAAAGCATTATTTCTCTAAAAAGTGAGAGGATAATTACCCGGCTGGGCATAAAAATGTATTCTGATACCTTTAGCTGGTTTCCATTCTGTATATCTACACAACTCCTATGAGTTTGTGATTGCTGATATACACGGTATACAGCAGCAATATGTTAACTTGTTTTTCTGCTCCTAAACGTGTTCTTGGTTGTTTCTTTCCTGAGCCATGGCACCGCAAAATATGTTTTGTACTCACTGGCAGACAGCTCTCTGATCTTCCTCTGCTTCCAGCTTCCAGTAGCACTATTGGTTTATATCAGCATTTCAGCACTGAATATGAGTACTGAGCCCTACGTATACAAGACTGCACTTCTACACGACTCCAACTTCCTTGCCCTAGCAGTTGATGCCACATGGCTCTGAAGTTTGCTTGGGCTA
Organism: Steatornis caripensis; assembly: GCA_013398225.1. Lineage (NCBI taxonomy): Eukaryota > Metazoa > Chordata > Aves > Caprimulgiformes > Steatornithidae > Steatornis > Steatornis caripensis. The sequence goes on from VZSC01014401.1 coordinate 66,174, forward strand.
TGCTGAGTCCATCAGGATTGCAAAATGGGTAAAATGGGGACAATTTTTCGGACACCTAGAACTTGCCCTACGCATGGGTCTGCCCAGATAATCTTCTCTACCCCAGGTTGTTATATTCCCTCCAGGATCTTCATTTACTCGAAGGAGCTGGCATAAAATGTAGGGAACAGTTAGAGCTCTGACTGAGCTTCGATTCCTGTACATGCCATCAGCAGTGAAGAGCAATAAGGAAAATCCTATTGAGTATCCGTGCTCAAGCAGGGAAGTAACTTTTCCCAAGATTAGTTTTCACAAAGGTGTTTGGGCTTTTAGTAGTGGCACTTGAAAGCCTGAAAAGCAGAGAACTTGCTTCAAACACAAACATATTTGGCAACTTTGTACAGTCACATTATTTCAAGAGAACTGTTTGACAAATGAGAGTATGGTGAGTACTAAACAAAGGTGATCCGTTCAAATAATGTCACAGCCTGAAACAAAATATCACTATCAGAAGTAGTCAAGTGTGTGTCCGTCACAACTAATAGCTCGTGTCANAGACACCTAGAACTTGCCCTACGCACGGGTCTGCCCAGATAATCTTCTCTACGCCAGGTTGTTATATTCCCTCCAGGATCTTCATTTACTTGAAGGAGCTGGCATAAAATGTAGGGAACAGTTAGAGCTCTGACTGAGCTTCGATTCCTGTACATGCCATCAGCAGTGAAGAGCAATAAGGAAAATCCTATTGAGTATCCGTGCTCAAGCAGGGAAGTAACTTTTCCCAAGATTAGTTTTCACAAAGGTGTTTGGGCTTTTAGTAGTGGCACTTGAAAGCCTGAAAAGCAGAGAACTTGCTTCAAACACAAACATATTTGGCAACTTTGTACAGTCACATTATTTCAAGAGAACTGTTTGACAAATGAGAGTATGGTGAGTACTAAACAAAGGTGATCCGTTCAAATAATGTCACAGCCTGAAACAAAATATCACTATCAGAAGTAGTCAAGTGTGTGTCCGTCACAACTAATAGCTCGTGTCAATCGTCCCTGAGTGACAAGCCTTGTGCTCTGGGGCAGGCGGAGCAGTGCACCAGCCCAGCAGCGGCTGTGATGCTCTGAGCGACTGCGGCGAGGCAGCACACCAGCTGGGACCCTCCAGCTGGCCAGGGGGCTGCTGCAGCCCCAGGGGCTGTGCACAGGGAGGCACAGCAGCAGGACTTGGGGAGTCGGAGCACTGGTAAGGAGGCTGACAGCATCCTTGAAAATACAGGTCACAAGCCAACGCTAAACTAACATGAGCAGCCACTTCATTTATTACTTGACAGCTGTAATGGGCGGAGTTGGAGAAGAATGCATCTATGGGTCCCTGAAGAGCTTGCACTGCTGCTGTCCACAATAGCATGGGTGGTATCAACAAACATAAAAGTATTAATGGCACTGCAACTCTGGCAATTTTCATTAAAAAAAAACAAAAACCTTCGCTGAAAAAGGTGCAGTGGGAGAACTGTGAATTTCCTTCCTTTTCTTGGTTTAATTCAAGCCCGGTTCACGTTACAGGAACACATGTGTCTTGGATCTGTAAGAGCTTTGTTGTGGTTACCAGGAAAATAGAAAGGAATGACTGTGCTGGTGATTTTTTTTCGATTATGAAATAAAAGGTAAATTACTATAAATGATCAGTGACTTGTACAGAGAATATATGATATTTTTCCTCCTTTTCCTGACTACTGCCCCTGTAATCATATAAGTAATCGAGCAGAGACTGCACCAGCCTTTACAATCCCTCTTCAAGGCACTTAGAAGGGATGAGAACTCATCTTATTTCATTTGCAGACAAACTTTACGATTCTGAAGGTTCCTATCCCAGAAAATCAGATTTATGAGATAAAACAACCATAGGGGGAATGTGAGTCTGATGGAAGAAGAAGGGAGTGAAGGTTGATTAGGTTAATGGTGTGTCCACAATGCTAATCATGTTTGAACTGAGGCCAGGGAACACGGCAATGTCCTTACCAGGCCTCCTTGACCACTACCTGTAAAAAGAAAGTGGAAGGAAGGGAAAAGGACAAATTCAAAAAAGCAACATGGTGGAAACAGTGCAAAGCGTGGTAGGAAGAAAAGAAAAACAGGAGCAGAATGCAGGAAGAGAAAATGCTGTACTAAAAAGCAGGCAACGAACTGCACAATTTCCCATGTAACAGGGATGGGTCAGTCCAGCTCGTGGTTTGTTCTTCTACCTTTCTTAACCGCACAGGGTGCCTGTTCAATGTATTAAAAAATAAGACATATTTCTTTTTTTTAGGTGGGTTTTTTAAGTTCAAACCACCTTTAAAGTGCATTAGCAATCCTTTAACATCTGACGAAGAGGAAAGGCCAGCTACAGTTCTTCCTCCCCAATACACCCAGTCTTCTGTACCATGCTCTCTGCCCCCAAAAACACATGGTAAGAAAGAGGCATTCTAATCTCTACGGACCATTGACTTCAATGGGCTTCGGATTGCTTGAGCCATTCACTTTTGTATTCTAAGGAAACCAAGAGAAAGAGCATGACGATCAGAGGCAGTTGAACATCTTTATGTGCAAAATAACTTGAAAGGCAGGGCTTAACCCAGCAAAAGGGAGAGAAAATTCACAGTCCACCTACTCTATCCAGCCATAGATTTGTAATTGTACCACTCGTGATAAAACTAAAAGGAAAAAGTTAAAATTATATGGGGAAAGGAGGAGGGTCACGAATCTGAACTAAAAGCCTGAAAAAAAAATAATTTCAGGACTTCAACTGCCCCTACTGTTTTCCTTTTAAGACTGACAGCATGTGGCATTAATTTAGTCTAATTTTCTCCAAAGGAAAAAAATGACACCATATCAACATTAAATTAATCAGGGGAGCCAATTTTATCTGTATGCACAACATATCTGCATCTCTCTGTCTCAGACAACTTTCTACCCCAACTGAGCACCAGCTGGAAGAGAAATTCTTGAAATGGAGCCCTTTCTGTTTAATCCTTTAATCTTCTTGACATCCTCAAATAGTAGGGATTCTCTCTTAAACCCGACTGGAAAGTAACATCTGCACAGTTGAAAGAGAGGAAGCACCAGAAGGCAAGCCACTGAGGTCTCAGCTCTCTCTCTCTCCCGCTCAATAGTTTCTTCTTGAAGATGCCTGTTAAGGATAGTTTCTGTTTAATGACAATGACACAGACCAGGCAAAACTGAGAGGCTGAAATATTTTCTATTTCTGAGCAGTTATGTCTCCTCATTCTTGTGCTTCTCCTGCTAAAGGCAGAAGAACTTTAAATGCCAACAAGACCACAGAGGTGGATTAACCCATAAATTTTGTTACAACGTGAAAGTTACCAGCTTTCTTCCCTTCAATCATCCCTCCTTATTATTCATGTTTAGTACTTTGACAGATTAAACCACAGTGATGTTCCTCTCTGTGACTTGTCCCAACTGTTAGTCCCGGGTCTTTATTATGGGTTGCAATGCCTCGTCTAGACTTGAGGTTAAGCAACACGGTAGCCCAGATTAGTTGAGGGGACGCTTACCAAATGCTAGGCCCCAATTTCGTGGGTCTCCTGGTTAACCCAACCTTATGAAATCCTGTGAGAAGTCAGGCACAGTGCTCACAGTCTGACTATGTCTTCTTGCAGTCTAATAGAAAGGGGAAAACATCCCTTTCTAGTTAGAATTAGACGTAGAATGTGTATTATTGTGTAGAATTCCTATGTATTAATGTCTCCTAATCCCAAATCTCCCTAATCTCGGGTGACCAGATGGGTCACCAATGTCACTCACTCCATTCTGGTCTCTCTTTGAATATCTGACTTGTTTCCCCCTGTCCCTTTCCCCCCCTTTTTTCAGTTCTCATACTGCTGCAGTACCAGTATCTGTTGTAGAAAGGCGAGGTGACTGTAGCAAGTCTTACGCTGTTGGAGTGACCTGTTTCTGAAAAAGCACCCACAGTCAATTAAGGCAAAATTTTTACCAATGCCCAAGAAAATTTTCACAGAAATTCTCCACACTTCCTTCTTTAATAACCTGCCAACTTTATAGTAGTAATCACTTCTCTGGAGAACAGAGGCTGACTCGTGCGATACCTTAGCGTAAAAGATGCTTTTTGGAAGAAATATGAGATTGGGAGTCAAAATTGGGCATATGCTGAAAAGAGCAGGTGTGCAGCGATAAGAATGCACCTTTCTGGTCTTTGACACTTTCATTCTTCCATCTGAAGCCTGTAATTTATAGCAGGATGTACTGGATGTACTGTGACTTCTGGTGAGGATCAAACATAAAGAATGATCTTGGTTAGGTTTCTGGGCTCAGAATCTGTGACTCGCTTCATGGTTGCAGTAAAATTGGCATATGGGCCCAGAGCTCCCTTCAGTCTCGGCTGGGAAGGTTCTGGCTCCTCACCAGGGTGAGATCTGGCTGGGAACCAGTGAGTCATTGAAGTGCTATACCACAGAAAAGATGCCCAGGTGAGACATTTAGATGGCACTGCAGAGGTGGTCCCGAAGGATATTCAGAGGGCTGGGGACCTAGGTCTACAAGCAGCCCTGGAGCGCTGAGAGCCTACGTAGGGCAGAGTGCCTGTGGGTATTCTCTTCATTCAAGTGGTGCTGATAATAGCAACCACCTCCTATAGAGAATACACCTCACTTTCCAAGTTGTGCGTGCCCTGAGGCAGACCTTCTGATCTCTTCTCTCTTTCAGCTGAATTCATCACACAGAATACATCAGAGTATCCCAGACTCTTGAATCAGGTCTTAATAAAACATACAAGTAATAACTCTAAGATAGGTAAATTACTTCAATGAGGAAAATTCAGGCTGAGTGGGTGAAGCAGATTAACTAGAAAGGCTGGTAAACAACCTTCCTTTTATCCACTGGATCTTGAAAAGGTAGGCCAATTCCTTCAATCCTTGTTCAACTTTCAGTGGCTTCCTGAGCCAAACAAATCCTGCCAAGGTTTCGCATTAAGCCTGCTCCCCAGTCACGGACAGATCTCCTTCTTCTCTTGCGTGCTTCTCAGTTTGCTCCCTGCTTGCTGGCCCTTTTGCCCACTGCCCACCCCATCTTTCGTTTGGGAAGGCTGTACCATGCCCACGTCTTCTTAGGGAAAAAGCAATTTTCCTCTCTTCATCTCCTCTCCTGAGGTTTTGGCTTGACGCAGAGGGCAGCAGTGAGGAACTCCTCTCTCTCATAACCTCTGTAACATAATGTACAATACACAGTAGTGGTCAACAAATAAATTAGACCAGTAATATTTGTGTTCCAAGGTTGTGGTCTACTCTGCTGTTTTTACATCTGCAGTGTTTCGTGTCGGGGTCTTTACAAAGCTAGAGTTAATGCAATGGTTCATGAGAAATGGAGTGCAATTAGCGAAGCCTCCTGGAAGCATGCAAGGCAGGAAAATCGATCTTTGCAAACCTTGACCTTAGCCTGGAACAAAGTGGTTTATGATCATGATGCTTTTTGACCTGTCAGCAACATGGTAGTATTTAACAAAGGCTGCTGCCATTCCTCCCCGGAGTTGCACTGTGAACAAAAATGGGTTAAGGGGCAGAGGGCACTGTATTGTCCTCTCAGCTATCCAAATGCAAAAAGAGATACACTGCATGGCCAAGAAGAGTTTGTAAAGTAACAGTTTAGCACTGTTGTTGACACACCAGCCCAGTAAGCGAACCCATGCTGTTGAATTCAGAAGGTCAGATTATCTTCCCTCACTGTATCTTAAACACTAGGCTCTGTGGTGAACTCTGATTTGTGGTCAGCATCTTTTCATTTCTGTCCTGACCCAGATCCTGAGCCTTTGCTCTGAACTGGCATGAGACTGGGGGGACCAGAAGCCACTTTGCTAAGTTGTTGGCAGCTACACGCAAGACTGTTCTGGGAATGGTGGGACCGAGGCAAGCCTCAAAAATTGATAACTTTACCTGGGAAATCCTAAAATGCCACTGTATAGTCTGATGGTGCCAGGGACATGCAATACACTGCCCTTGGGAGCCAACAGCTCTGCTCTGCTGAGGGCTTTAGTGGAATAGTGGTTGAGTAGTGACGTAAGCACACACACCTCTTGCTTCCGGTTCTCTTGATCCCATTGCTTTGATTTCCAGCTTCAGTGCTTTCAGGCTGAGGATGGAAGAGAAAAAATTGTGAGAATATATTTATTTATTTATTTGTTTCTCTTTTTTAAAAAAATCAAAATCTCTGCAAGTGTGCTGAGAAGGGAAGAGTTCTGCTGCAACATTATTGCCGAGACCACTTGTGACGCTTTCTCATTAGTCTATGTAATGGGAAGCCAATCTGCTGCTCAGGAAGCACCACTGCGAATGATTTTTCAGCCACAGATGATGCAGCCTGGCTTTGAACTGCTTAGGCCTTGCTGTAACAGAAGCACCAGCAATATTCTCTTAATGTGCATTGACCTTTCCCTGACCTGGGAGACAGAGACAGCTCCTGCTCTGGCTTATCACTATGCCTTTTTCTGTAATGGATTCTGCTTGGCAGACCACAAGGAGGAAAATATTAAATTCTGTCTGCAAAAGGTGCTAAGTTTGTTTGGCTTCAGCACAGCTGGGGGAGAGAAGCAAACTTGTTTCTTTTTCCCCTCCTGTAGCCATGCTGATGACACACGCCAACTTTTGAACCGTAAAGGGCAGTGATATGGGGTGAGGGCGAAGGAGTAATCTGGACAACGGGTGCCCCTAGGGCATTAAAAATGACTGTTCCCTTCACCTTCTGTTGCTGCAGTAGGCTCGCACCACTTACCACTCACCAGGAGACCTGTATCACACAGGATGAAGAGAGAATGACAGGGAGTTACTGAATGTAGACAAATCCATCAAGTCTCATGCTTTGGACATGAAACTCTGAACCACCTCCTGCTCCTGAGCTGGTATCTCTTGTATGTGCAATTGCAGAACCACAAGCTTTTCATTTCCATGTCCCATGACAGCAGAAGAGAGACTGGAGATGTGCCATGATGTAGATCCCCCAATCCCAAAGAAGCCTGGCATGCTACACAGTAGCGTGCCAGCACTGCCATAGGACCCAATGTGCCAAAATTTGAGCACCCACAACACAGTCATAAATAAGGAGAAGAGGAAACATGAGGTGGATGTGGAGGGGCAAGAAGAAAACATGCCTTCCTCGCAAACCAGCCAGAACTCAGGAGAAGAGGGCACGAAGAAGCAGAACACAAGGTAAAAGATTACTGCTCAGCCAGAAGCATAAGACTTCATACTTAATTTGAATAAGCCTTTGCTGATAATACTACACAACCATCACAGTGCCCAGCTGGGCTGACCGTGCCTCAAGACCCGATGGTATAGTTTTATCTCATTTGCCATCAGAAGACCACTTTTGTTCTATTTATTCCTACTCCGTCTTGTTTTATGCCTCCTTGCTCTTCAGATTACTCTGAAAGTTGAGAAAAAAAAACACTGCAGTTTCAGTTGCCGTATTGGAAGAAGGTCATTATACTGCCATTTCCTTCTTGGCCTTTCTTGCTTCTCCGGTTTATGGATTGCTGACCTACTTGTGTGGCCCCTGTTTTGATCTCTGCACTATATGCCAGGGCTTAAGAGAACTCATCCAAGGAGCAAATGGGCATTTGTCAGAAATATCCATGCAAAGACAGAGCAGGATGGAGCCAGTGAACTCTCAGAGATCCTGCCCTGGATGCGAAAGGGTTGTGCCGTGTTGAACTGCTCTGACACCAGTTGTCACCTTGGCTGATCATGCAAGTGAATATTGGACTGGTGCCCACCGCAAAGTTGCCATGAAGAAAGGTCTCACTTTTCCAAAATGTGGGCCTATTAGCTGCAGGGCTGTGAACTCTTCATCTAACATATTTGCACAAACTGTGAGATTCAGAAGGGGCCAGGGTTTCATTCCAGCTATTTATCCCATGTAGAATCAGAAACCCAGAAAGAAGGAGCTAAATGTGCTTCCAGAAATAAATCAGTTTAAACAAATTGCAGAGTCACAGGACAAAACTTGCTGCACAGAAAGCCCAAGAGGGGAAAACACTAGAGCTAATTGCACTTACCTGCTAACCCTTGCACTTCTAAAGCTCACCTCTCAGTGCTACTGCTGGTTGCATTTTTGACAGCAAGCTTGAATATTTACATAAAATTAATAAAAAACAAATGTTTGTGTCATTAATTTCTGGGCTTGGTATTTCTGGTATTTCTCCTCCAGTGTGCAGAAAGCCCCTCTCTCCCCAGTTCTGTAAAGGCTCCAAGTTTGATCAGCTCGGTATAATCTCTGCTTCTGTTCCGAGAACCCCTCATGGGTCCTTGCCCCAATTTGAGATCAATCTGAACATATCCTCTGACAAAGTTACTATACCCGATCTCAGCACACTCCTGCTCCACGTTCTGCTAAGTTGATTATAGACCTAATTGGACACAGGGAACGAAGCAATTTAACTTCCCTAGAAGATGACAGCACTGAAATGCCCAGAGCCATTGAGAGTAGCTCTACGCAGGAACTAATTTTTCCACCTTCCTTACCACAGGCAGCCTGGAAATTTTAGGGCAATACATTTCATCAGAAAAAAACCCCAAAGTGTTTGGAAGGACACTGCACCGTCCCATGACATTAATTTGTTCATTCTCTAATCCATGTTGAGATGAGCCCCAAATGGTCCTTTTCACCACTGGGAAACCTAAGAGCCAGCAGCACTACAGCTCCTAAGAAAGACAATGCGGACGATGGAGTGAGCCCACTGCCATTCTCTAAAGATAGCCGAGGAAAAGGGGATTAGAATGGAAACAAAGGAAAGAGCATTTGAAGAAAACTAAGCAGAGGAGTAGAGGAAGAAAGGTAGAGAAGAGGAGAAGGCTTCTCCTTTCCTGGGGTTGCTTCCTCCTGGACGTGTAGAGCAATGGCACTGAATGACTTCAGGAAGGGCTTTCTGGTCACCTGGCAAGAGGCTGCCGAGCAAGTGGGAAGCTGAAGGCTGCTCCTGAACTATATCCCTATGGTTTCTGAAGCCTTTCAAAGGACTTGTTCCCTTCTGGTATTCAAGAATGCTGATTCCTCATGGATGTGACAGGGAGGGGATCGCTTTCTAAAAAGTTTTAACCTCTTCAAGATCACCTCAAACACCACTCTGAAGACACTGACACAGGTAAATGTTGTTTCGGCCTCACCCGCGGGCTCCAGCAGAGAAAACAGCAAACCCTGCTGTTTGGAAGGAAGTTTCACAAGGAAGTGCTCACTTCTGAAAACAGGAGAGCCCATACACCCAAAACGTTTCAGCCCATCGTGTGACTTGAGCCCCGCCAGACACCTAAACCATATTCATGGCCATCCTCCTGCAATGGATGAGGGGCTCTGTGGTGGGGGCAGGGGAAAGGTCTCCTTTCCCAAGCACTGCCCTAGGAAATGCAACCTGTTGTGCCTCAGCATGTCACCCCCTTTCCCAAACAAAGAGCAGCTGGGAAAAAACCTCTACCCCTAAATGTAGATTTATTAACACTCAGCACCAGGAAAGTCAGGGTCAAGGGTTAAAGCTCGCCTTTATCCATCACCTTTTGATATGACCTTGGTGGGGCTTTTTGCAAAGGGCAGGGACAGTTGACGCCGTAATGAGCTGCTCTTCCCAGGAGACCCAGCATGATGAAAAAGTACAGAACATCCACCTTCATGTACCAGTGCAAGAATACAGGTTTGATTGGTAATAAGTTTCCCATTAAAAATACATGGGAACTTACCTCAGAAAGACAGAGAGTAGACCCCACAGGATAAAGTCTGTTCAGCCAGCTTTTAACGAAAGCAATTACATCTGTGTATTTGAGGCTTTCCTTCCTCATTCTTTTCCAAAGAAAACAGGCTCATTTCATGGAGGAAAACTAGTATGAAAAATAAATTCACAACTGTTGTTCTTTAACTGGGTCAATTACATTTTGGTATTTGAATGACTGTTTTTAATACAACTAAGATGGTGCATATTTAATATTAGCTTACATGCAGGTATAATAGCTACTTCTCAGAATGAAATATTTTTTAAATTGTGAGGAAATTGATAGTTTCTAAAGAAAGAAGGAAAATACAAGCTGGATGGTCACTGAGACCGTTAATTTTAATGAGTTAATCAATTTATTGAATCCTACAAGGAAGGATCTAATGCTGTTTTATCCTGAGGAACTACTGAGGTATGTATTAATCTCTGAATCAAGAGTGGATGTCACAAGATTTGTTGTTTGTTTCAACTTAAATTCAAAATACAGTAGAGAATCTGCTCGCCAGTGCTCTCCCCTCTTTCCTGTCCCCTCCCTCCCCCCCCAAACATATAGGGAGAACATGTCATGGTTTGCTCAGTGGATCTATGGATTTTACTCATTGGTTCTATGGGGTTTGCTCAGTGGATCGATATTTCTAAACTTGAACTCCAGTCTCATAAATGATGCAATCTAAAGCATGGAAATTCACAGCAGACTGAAAGTCCTCTCCTACTCCACTGATCCTCTGTTACTACTGACACTGACACAGAGCCTTTATATTTACGCAGGTAAGGACAGGGGAGAAGAAGCCAAGTCAGCCACGACTCCAGACTGGAATGATGCATTTCATGTGGGATAAAGGCACAAAGACTACGCCCATAAACCAGTTTGCATCTCTGTTTGCTAGCAAACCTAATCCAGCTGGATTTAATTGCTGTCTTCTGTGAACGTTGCACATTTTACCTTCTGTGGAGTACAGCATCTCCTGAGGTAAAGTTAGGGATGCAGATGGAGCTCGAGCACGGTTCTTAGAAAAGAGAGGTGCTTTGGAGTACTCAGCCACAATACCTTTAAAGGTGCCCAGCAAGTTCAGAGCAGACAATGTAAAGACCAGCTCTTTTAAAATTGTCTCCAACTGCGGACCAGAAGATGGAGGAGCTGTAGTCACCACCATTTTTCAAAACTTTGGCCTTGGTTTAAAGAGCTGAACTGAGAACATGTCATCTTGTGAACCGTAACAGCCTTGCAAACTTAAATCAGACCTGCCTGGCAAATGGCCAGAGATGCAAGGCCAGTCACTTCTCCACCCACTTCCAGAGGCAGCACTGGTGAAAGCAGAGGCACAAAACATCTGCCACAGCACACATACACTCTCATCCCAGGAGCCAGCACACCAGATGGTACAAAAAACCATTAGGCAACCCAGGCAAGAGCCCTGGGCCAACAAGGGACTAAAGTGGCATTGAATCTCAGCTGACTCTAAAGCTGGGTAGATTTGGACAATTTAATCTTTGGGGTTTTTGCCTCTCTTCTTACTTTGCCTTTCACTCTGTCCTTCTGGGAGGCAGTCACACAGGCCACCATCATAGCACTGGGCTGTGTTCCCCTCCACCCCCAGAAGCTGCAGGGAGCTGACACAAGGGAGTTCCCTTGGCAGCACCCACCATTGCTCAACCCTGCCAGGACAGGCTGTGGGTTCAAACGACATTGATCTGCAAAATCCCCTGATTTCTCCCTGGGCACCTTCTGTGTTGCTTAGGCCAAGTGCCTTTCTCAGAGCACTCTATTCTTTCTCAATATTGCATTTATAAGAGGAATTTCCTTACCCAGAACCAGCAGATACTCCCTCCGCTCCACTCTTCCCTATCCTCCTCCCTGCCCCCATAAAACTATTGTTTAAAAATAGGAAAAAAATACTCTGGCAAACAATCTTCCCTCCACCCTCCCTGCTATCTATTTAAATATCCTTGACTGCAAGACATCCAGTACAGAACAGTCATCAATTTTTAATTCATTTAATCTCTTGGTAACAGTGTTCTCGTGAACTGAAGGGCCCCTGAGGAAGCTTCAGAGAAACCTCAGACTAGCATCTTTCACTGGATCCAGGGATGAGATTTTGTGAACATAGTGGACTCCGTGCAAATGAATGTATGGGTTAACGGGGAAAAAAATATTTAAACCTCAGTACCTTTAACCCCCAGCCAAATCAAAACACACTGTAAACCAGAGCGCTGTACCCTAACACAGCACAGAGTGAAAAAAAAAAAGCACCAGGGAGAGAATTCCCTGCGTCAGAGTTGTTCATGATTCAGCAAACTTGGGAAGGAGCCCTCTGAGTAAACATGTGGGTTGTCTGCACTCGTGGTCCCTCTACTGCTTCGTTCTTGTTCCAAGAAGCTCAGAGGACATCCTAATACACTGTCGGTAATTAAATTCTGCCTGCTTAAATGCCCTGGAAGTCTCGAGAGGGGATAGTTTTTCTCCTCAAGCCTGTAAGCACAGAGGAAGCTAATACTGTGTGTATCGTCTGCATCGTCTGTCCCCGGTATCTTATAATCTAACGAGACAGGTTAAAAAATAACCTGTGTCTCCAGTTCTGTGACAGCTAGAAATCGTGCATTTTATTTGAACCCAAGTTTTTTCATCACTGAAGGTATGAAAACTACAGTTCTCTGGGGAGGCTTTTGGAAGCAGGAAACAGGTTTGATGACATTAGGTATGACAACGGACTCAATGCATGCAGCCACATCACCTCCATAGCATCCAAACAACACAGTCAAAGTGTGCACGCACAGCTCTGGATATTCCTAGCTACTGCCCTGTGCCACCGGCTATCACAGACAAACACCACCCTAACAAGAGTGGCAGGAGAAAAGAAGCCTAAAGCCTTCAGCCTCTCTTCCCACCTCCCCCAGCCCTCCTCCCTAGCACATATACCTGTCCAGTATTTCGTTACCTGTAACACCTGGCAAGCCTCTGTAGGAATGGGCACGGCCCAGTCCTGCTTGGCTTCTAGACGTTGATGCCACGTAGCTTGTTCAGGCAGACTCAGCTGTAAAGAGACTGTGACTTGTTCACAGTTACACCAAATCACACAACATAATTTCCCGTCTTTCCACGTGCACCTCAGCGGAAAAGGCAGGCTCCTACTGTAATGGCAGGCGGCACGAGAACACGCAGCATTACACCACAGAGCTGCTCAGAAAATGAATGTTTTTCTTGACGAGACTACACAATGCGTGGGACATTTGGGGGACTATTTTTCCAAAAATGGTGACTAGACAATCATGATTCAAAATGTGGCCTCAATGTTTAGCGCTAAAGCCCTTGTCACGACACCCCCTGGTAGAGCTGCAGCCCAGCCAGACTCCTGGATGCTGGGACAATTTGCATAGTTACTATTTCTTGCCGAGACTTCCCCTAATCTCTGATGCCTTTTTCCAACCGGGTTATTTGTCATTTGCCAGCAGCAACCCCTGACTCTTTGCCTGTGAACCTCTTGCTCTGTTTCACCCTATTAAGAACATTATTTTTCCATTCTCCTGTCAGTGGGGAGTGCTGATGATTAGCACTGCAATATCTGGTCCCCTTTATTGAAAATGTTAATCCTTCTTTTTGCAGGGTTTCTTTAGCCAGGGGTGTTAATACTTGGTTAATAGAATCAGGCTGCCTTTTTCTTCATCTTTTGTGTGCATATGTGTTAGGGAGGGATTTTTTTTTATCTTTTGGTCAGAATTTATTATAGTCTCTCTTTTTATTCTTTTTTTTTTTTTCTCCAGAGGGGATGCTTTGAGTTTCCTTGCTTTTTTACCGTGACTATCTTAATGCTTTTCTAACATGTAGCACCCAGAACACTCATTGTTCTGTGTCATTTCTGCAGTCTTTAAAGGGTGCTAAAGAGTGCGTTCTTGAAGGAGGAGTTGCCGGTGTTCACCATCACCCCTCCACACCTCAATAGGAAGAGGCTGGAGAGCTGGGAGCCTTCCCTTACCTGCTGCACAGATATGGCTTTCTTTGGCATTTCACAATCCTGCCTTCAACCTGAAGATCTTTTCAGCATTTGGATGGTAAATGGCACCAGTCACCGCTCATAAGACATTCTTCCATGGAGAAAGCATGATGTGAAGCATGTGTCACCTGTTGTAACTTCAGGGATCGCAGATTCTGTCCCAGGTGGAAAGGTAAGGCTGCAGAGATCCAAATGCAGACCAGAGCAGGCTGCAGGATGAAGTGCAGGGAGTTTTGTGTTGTGTTACAATGCTATAGTATTTTAAAGCTAGTCAGGTAGTAGTTCCGTGAAAACTCTTCTTGTTTTGATGTGAAGAGCACATATCTTGTCTATCTATCTCCCACAAATTGCTGTTGTGATGACTTTCTCTAAAAGGAAAGGTATTACCTGGAGCAATGTAATCACCAAACGAAGAAAAGTGTCAAGTCATCTGAAGCTTTGTCTCTCCTGATTGCAATCTTATTTTATTCTCAAGTAAAGAGAAACCGCTGTGACAATGGAGCTAGGAAGCAGTGTCTGTTCAGCATCTCTCTGTTGTGGATAGGGGACTCTGAGACTATTTTCAAGGTAGCCCCAGTACACAGAAGCTACCCCACTGGAGACAGTTTCAGCGGGCACACCTAGAGCCGGACAGAGCTATGGGAACTGGTTGACTCCCTCCCTCCATCTGTCCAGCCAGCCAGTCAGCCAGTTGAGGAGGCCAGGAGCACTGGGAGGACACCAGGGGCCTTGCTTGCATCTTCTACAAGTAAGAGCACGATGTTGTCAGAGTTGTCATTTTACCCCTTCCTTCTAAATTTCCATTAATACGTCTGTGTTACAAATAAGACACTTCTGCACGTGAAAACATGGGAAGGTGTTGCGCAGAGAGGCGCACAGCTCCTTGTGTCTGACCCACTCAGAAATCCAGCAAGCTCCTTAAGACCCCTGCCATCGTGATGGCCCTTCAGCGCCTGCAGAAGATGCCATCCAGTGGCAGGAAGGTAACATTACAGGAACAGGCAATGAAGTCCACCACTGAACACCCCAGCCTTGAAAAAGTTGCGTCTGGTCGTGGCTTAACTAAGTAACCAAAATATCCAGGACGTCTATGGGCTGTGGTGAAGATTTGAGTGACGTCCATCTCTAATTATGTTAATTGGACAGCTTTTTTTTTTTTTTCTTCCTCCAGAAACCCTTAGGCTTTTGTTTGCAGGGAATAAATAAAGAGGGATTAGTTACGTTTATCTGTGTTTTCCTAAGTCTTTAGAGAATAACTGTTATGTGTAATTTAGTAATGTGACTGTCCTTGACCAAGCTGATAGTACATTACCAGTGTAGGCTAAGACATTACTTACGTGGTCCCATTACATTTTAAGAATAGATTACATGGATCTGGAATTTATTGATCCTTATTTTTTGACAAGAACAACTGGAAATGATGGTCTTATGAAGGTGAAAATGCAATGTGCTTTGACAAGCTGTCTGTCTTTGTCTAGCAGAGCTGCTTGCCTGTATGTCTGTCTTCTCCACAAACGCTGTGTTTTGGACCAGCTGCACAGCAACTCTTTTCGTTCAGAGCTTTCCCTTGGCCAGTGTCAAACGTGCGCTGGTGGGATACATTCAAGTAGCCTTTGCTAAGCAATATCATCCCAGATGTGCTCTCTGTGATCCAGTTAACTGATACATAAATAATTCACACTCTTTGAGGACCCAGGTTAGCTGCCCCCCCGCCATGCTTTGCTGTCTCTCAAATCACTAATCCATATACCCTTTTCTTAAAATCTGCTTCCAGTGAGGTTTCCTATATAATTGTCACTACCTCAGGAACCACAAAGCATTGACGTGCAGAGAGAACGTAATACCATCCTGTCTAAAAACAGATTCTCTTGTCCAAGGTACGGATACCATTTCATTTACCTACTTTGAAGGTACTTTATTGAGCATGCTAGACCCTTACAGATTCCCAGGGAATACATTCTGTTTACAACAGTGACCAGATACTCCACCTTAAAATTTACTAATCTTGTTCCACCTTCGGGTTTTGGGTATATATTAATTTAGTATAATCACATAAACATACTTCATACTAAACTTGCGCACTGCTCAGCCAACAGAAGGCTTGGAAGCATGGACACAGCTCTTCACAAATGGCAAAGAGTAAAAAAAAATCTTCCAAAGAAACACTGCGCTGAAGCACTTGCCAAGATGCCTGGCCAGAACTGGTTACAGCCAACCACTCTGCTCTAGAAAGTGTGGTATAGAGGTTAAGTCATCAAAACTGAAGGCAGCAACTAATCGTGATTAAAGGGTGGGGTATTTTTTGTCTCCCTCTGGGAACTAGCACTCAGGGTGGAAAATGAAACTCTTTCACTAAACCCCATTGTGTGGCTTTGTCTTCCAAACACACTGAGGAAAATAAGGGCAGGCGATTCAAGAAGTGCATCAAGGAGAAGTTTGGGAGACAGCCAAGAGTCGTGATCTGGACAGTGCCAAGACGACAGGCAGCCCAGAGAGGAGGGGCTGCTTCCAAAAGGAGTTTTGTAGAGATTTTATCCCTGCCAAAACCTCCTCCCAACCCTGTAAGTAAGCCATGATTGCTATGTCTTTTTTAGTATATGCAAAACCTCTGCTCCAATAAATTAGAATGTGGTTGTGATGCTTCTATTTCTTGGGGAGATCTAAGTGGGTTTCCTCAGAGAAGCAAGCTGCATGCAAGGACAGATGCAACGCACAAAGAGCATTTTAGTTGTTCTTGGTCTAGGTGGGCATTGGGCAGCCTGTGGCCCATGACACGTGGATTAAACTGGTCTACCTTTCTGGGACATGGGATTTCAGGGTTTGTTTCTCTACTGACCTGGCCTGCCACATGAGCAGCAGAATATGCTCCNCCCCATGACACGTGGATTAAATTGGTCTACCTTTCTGGGACATGGGATTTCAGTGTTTGTTTCTCTACCGACCTGGCCTGCCACATGAGCAGCAGAATATGCTCCAGGGAAGGCAGCAACTTTCAATGAGGGAAGTGGGAGAAGGTGGGTGTCCCCCAGCCCAGTCTGGGGCAGGCACAGCAGCAAGCTGCTCTGGAGCACTGGTTACCCACTGCTTTGGGTAAGGTTTACCAAGGTGAGCTCAGCTGACCCTACCTCCTCTATGGCATGGCTAAAGGGCAGCCCTTGTCCCCACTCCTTTCCTCCTCCCTCCCCTACTTGTATTTGGATGTGTGTCTGGCTGCTCCCCTTAAGCCAGCTCTGACTCTTGGTCTGCCCTTGGTGAATTGATTCAGCTTGTTAAACTGGCTGAAAGGTAAATATCCATGCCTGTGAGGACAAAAGGGCAGGATGCACTCCTCAGGGACAGGGAGAGGGGGCTCCAGAGACATTTCTTCGGACTGTGAGAGTGGCCAGCCTTGACTAATCCTCCTCCTCAGATGGGCCAAGGAGGGACAAGCAATCAGGCGCCTTGCATGGGCTACCTTTCTTGAAGTTATGTGCCCCCTCCCCTACCTGCATCGAGGCTGGCAGCTAGAAGCCACCAGGAAACCTCACCTGCCCCTCACACACTAGACACACCACCTTGAGCATGAAGGCACCTCCTCCCCTCTCTTTCGTCTCCTATGTTCAGCGTCACCAGTCCTTACATCTTGCCAGAAGTCCACCAACAGCAGTCGTAGTTGGCTGATAAGTTGCCACCTTAGTCTGAGTAGAAATGTCCAAGTTTTATTCCCACTGAGATGTATGTGAGGGTTTCATACGTGCCCCTGAGGGAGGATGCTAATTATTTAGCTTGTTTTAGGAGTTTCTGTAATGTCGGCCCAGCCCTTGTGAAAACCAGAAATCCCACAGATCAGAATATTAGAGACATTGTCCTTTTTCATCAAAAGGAGCTCAAACTTAGTTCAGTTTCTTTATTCTCTGCCATGGGAGATGCAAAGCTTGTTGCTTCAGTTCCCCAGTCATTGCCCCTTTGTTCTGTTTGTACAAAGCAAAATACAAAGAATCCTCAAGAAGCAAACAACCACATTAAACTGTTTTCATATTCTTATGACAAAGAACAAGCATGTCAGAAACCTTTGGCTTTTTCTCTTGGAAGCTACCTTTTTATGTGGGCACTTCTTGAAATAGCACCAAAAAAAAGCGCCCTCACTTCATTTTCCTTTTAAATTGGAATGGGGAGAGAATCACACAACAGAAAAGAAAAGTTTATTTTCCTAAAGGGTCTTTTACAACCAGCAGGAAGGCAACTTAGAGCTGATGCTGTCCCTTCAGGTCCTTGGGTCTTGGTCAGTTCGCTGGAGAGAAAAGAAGCCAGTCATGTTTGGATTCCTTGCAATATTTTTTTCTAAGTGGCTGTTCCTGCTGTTCTGCAGCTGCTGCCCCACACTTCACTGGAGAGCACTGATATCCCATGAGCTGCTCATCTGCTCCTCAGCCCTGCGTGCCCAGCTGGGCAGCCTGGCAGCCTTGCATGAGCACTGTGCAATGCTCTGGTCTCCTGTGTGCAAGCTTGCCCTGACAATCGTACATTGACTGCCTCCCCAGCGTGCAAGCTGACACGGCAAAGACTGTACATAGACGTGGATCCCCCTTACATTGCTCCTTTCATCTCTGAACCCAGTCAGTTGTTCCCCTTGGCGGGCGGTCCTTCTCATAGAGACAGTCGTGGGGTGTCAGTGCTGGCTCAGGTTCTGGCCATTGCTGGGCCTGACCATTTCTCCCCAGGCAGTATTTTGTAAGGCTCCCAGCCCTTACCTGACCCTACCCTGCGGGGTTCGCCCTCTTCTTCCCTCACACAGGAAAGGATGACCATCACTGAAGTACAGCTCTGCTGTGAGCTTGAGCATAAATATAGCTTACACTGGACAAAAACACTCAAAAGCACCTCACTGCGTGTCTCATTCTTGTCACACAGACTTTCTCTCCTTGGCTGCGTGAGAGCCTTATGGAGCACAGGAGTCAGGCTTTAGTTAGTCCCTGTGTCTCCATGCTTTCACTGAAAAGCTCCTAAGTTGGGAAGACGCTGTGAAGCACCTCCTTCTCTCCAGACATCTAACCTGGGTCTCTTGACCTCATTATCAGTGGAATAGAGGCCTTCTGTAATGCATTTTTGTTACATCTGATTGATGACTGTGTGGAAACTCTTGCTGTAATACCTTCTCTCCATTCAATTTTTAACCGATTTGGACACAGTTCCACGTTATTAAGAGATGTATCAGCATCTCTCTGTTGTGGATAGGGGACTCTGAGACTATTTTCAAGGTAGCCCCAGTACACAGAAGCTACCCCACTGGAGACAGTTTCAGCGGGCACACCTAGAGCCGGACAGAGCTATGGGAACTGGTTGACTCCCTCCCTCCATCTGTCCAGCCAGCCAGTCAGCCAGTTGAGGAGGCCAGGAGCACTGGGAGGACACCAGGGGCCTTGCTTGCATCTTCTACAAANTTCTGAGTTTTCAGATGATGCAGGGATCAGGGGCAAATGAAATGCATGAACACCGAGTTATACGCTTGCTGACTGAGCCTCTCTCCTATTTAGAGACAGTTCCATCTTTGCAAAAGTTTTGCTCTTGACACAGATGCCTTACTCTAATATTTTTAATAAGTATTTATTACGATAGTTGCATTTGTCAGTCCCTTGTATGCACTGGGCACTGTGGAGATTTAACGTAGAAAAAAGATATAATTGACTGAATTTGTAGTGAAAGATTAAATACTTGTATTCGCCTAAAACCAGAAAACCTTGTTTAGTTCTTCAGCTTTTCTTACATGGCAGCACCTATTCTGTTTTACATGGTGCCAAAAAGACACTTAAAAATTTCCTGGACATAATAACTCCTTCTACCTTGGCAGCTCAGCAAGAAGAGCTTTCTCAGAAATCT
>VZSC01014401.1:85939-101302 GCA_013398225.1 Steatornis caripensis
CCTAATCAATTGACTTCACCAAGCCTTTTGCTTAACAAATCCTGCAATTGCTTCCAGCATTTTCCCACAAGTGATACCAAATTAATGGGTTTGTAGTCTCCTGGTGGGTCTCTTGGCCTTTCCTTGTCTTATTAGGCCAGCTCGGAGAAATGTTCTGCATTGATAAAGATGCTGGATGAGGTTCATTTCATGTCCCACTTTCCTTTTGCTTTCTTGGACCCATGCATGTCAAAACGTTACAATGAACACGGATAAGATTAAAAAGATAAAAGTCCCTCAATGTGGGCACATCTCACTTGATGATTAATCCAGTGTCCTACATGTCCTATGAAGTCAATGCATGCAATTCCAAATCTACCTTGCATTTAATTGGCCCAAATACAAAAGAGTGCACTCTTAAAATATATTTGGGTGCTTAATTGTACATGAAAACAAAATGTTGATAAGAGTAATTTAAGGACCTAGCAAATCTAACTTCATGCGTCTGTCAAATGATCCAAAACAACACAGTATATGAAATCATTACACTTTTAAGCAATGATATTTTGGGCACACAACAGCTTTCTGAGTGCTATTTTCTCTGTCATATGTTTAGAGTCACTGTCTCTAAACAACCGACTTTTCTTAGAAAAGGCAGCAGCAAACAGGGTTTTGTTCTTTTTCCAAACAGTTTCAGCTCCATTCCTGCCTTGAAATTACTACTAGAAATTGTTTCTTTTCCAGTAAATCCCATAAATTACTAATGGTTGCAGCCCCACTGTACATGAAAATGCTCGCGCTTCACTTTCCACACTCTTCTTTTGGCCACAAGTCATGCTGCACATACAACAGAGTTAATATCTTCTTCTTTCAGGGAGGTGTCTCAATGAATCGAAACACCAAGAAAATTCCCTACCCTAAGCCTCAGACAAAAGTTTCTTTCACAGAATCTGTGTTCAGACTACTAATAATTTCCAGTTCACTTAATTTAGGTGCCCAACTTCACTGCTCCCCTAGGACTCGTAGGTACGTCTGGCCCTAGGCTTTCCTCAAGGACACACATTGATTGCTGGGTTGGAGAGGTGCTCTAGGACTTGAGGGTTCTGAAATCACCTTCTTTGGCATCCTTGGACAGGTATCCCATCACCAAGCCCTTGCACACCCTGGGTAGGAGAGTTCCCCACACCTTCTTGTGCCACTGAGCCATGGTACAGCCAGGAATACAGCCACAACAGAGTGAGAAAGAAGGGCAGGCAGAAGATACTTTGGTTAGCCTAGTTGTTGAGATACCGACCTGGGAGCAGAGAGGTACAAATGCCCTGGGTTGTATCTGTTTAATTTCTTTCTGACAATAGTTCAATATACACACAAGAACACGGCAACTAGCTGTGTTCTGGTCCTTGGTGCGGAGGTCGCCTGCTCAAGACAGTCTTGGATAAGATGGGAGCTATAAATCATGATGCGTGTTTGGCTTGGCATGCCGAGCATACATTCACAGATCATAACCACTGATTCTAACAGTGCTGTTCTCCAGTATTCTTCAGTCAGTAGTTAATTACTTCATTCCTCTTAAACCATTGGACTGGAGAAAATCAGGACTTGAAACACTCTTAGGTTACAGTTGCAGGCAATATATTTGAGGTAAATGTCCCTATTCTGTCAACAGCTCCTACAAACCTGATCACCCTTCTTTGTTTCTGGAGGTTGGTAACACAGGCAGATCTCAGTACCTCTTGATCTTGCTATCAAAACTTTAGAGTTTTTTTCTTCTACTGAAAGGCTTATTTCTCCTGTTCTTGCCCAATCAGTGATCCCCAGACCAATGCACCTTCCCTCCACCTCCTTTTTTCATCTAAATGTGAAGGTAACTTTTGCTGGAGTGGAATTTCAGGGGATTCTCACTACTTTATCTAGCAGTGAGCAGCTGGATAAATGTCACTCTATGTCCTCGAAGATGTCCTCAAACTCTTCTTGCTAATTTTGATCCTCAGCTCCTCCAGTGATGCTGTCTCTTGAAAGGAACTCAACACTTGATACATTTTACCTCCAAAGACTAGCATTTGTGCATTTCTTACAGTCTATAACTTGCTCTTACACCGATCTCAAATAAACCCTCAGTAGGGATAAAATTTACCCTCTTCCTGCAGGTCGGATAGGACACTCCTGGTACAGTGCTTGGTTTCAGGTCAGCCCATTCAGCATCTCCTCCACCGCTCTTAAGAAGAACACCTCTGAGCAAATGGACCTGATGCCATTCTCTGGTGACATCACTTACATTCACTCTCGGGCAGCGACAGTGTTAGGCAATCGCTGTCACACCCAGCACGATGTCTGGCACCACTGCAGAGAAGCATCAAACCAGGAAATTCCTATGGCCATTGGAACTTAAAAGGGATGCAACCAGGACAGGAATGTCCATCAGTCTCTCTAACAATGTATACATCGCCATCCTGTTGCATTTCACCATGCAGGATACTAGGTTTACTTCTGGCACCAGAGCAAAAGAAAACAGGTTCACCAGAAACTTCACCTTCTTTACATGTGTGAAGGAGAAAGGAACCCTGCTGAAGGCATCAAAATGCTGTTTCTGTTGTCATGACTGCTGTTGCTCTGGCAAGACAGGAAAATCAGTGCAGATCCTGGATATTTCTTTTCAGCCACTGGCTATTATCATGCCCTGTGCTTTTTCTATACTTCAGACAGCTCCATGATCTGTTTTTATGGTCTCTGGGTTTGTGACTTGCTTTTTTCTTTCTGCCTCCAGACTTTCTCCCTAAGATATTTCAAATTCTCTATAAGTCAACATTATGGGAGTATTAACATTTGCCCTGAGCTTCGATAAGGGCTAGGCAGCTGCCCTTTGTGCAAGAAATTTTTATTTTGTTGTCAAGGGTTAATTAGCTTTACAGTAGTCCTTCTTTCTCTCCCGCTCTCAGCGTCTTGGAAATTTAAGGGGGGTTTTTTGTTACAGATCACAGCCTGCTGTTTTACCAGCTCTGAAATTGCAAGATTGACTCAGAAACCTTAGATCAATCACAAACTATGTTAGGTCTTCGCCTTCTCTTTACACTATCAGTTTAAAAACATACTGCTCATTTCAAGGGCAGTACAACGTTTTCAAATATCCGTAACAGTTTCATAGATACCTACCTCTGACTGAGTGGGTAGAAAATGATTAAAAACATCTTCAGGACAACCTATTGTCAAAAATAAAGCTGCCTACTGTCTTCTTTTTCCTTTGCAGAGATGACCTAAAGCTGACTTAGTACTTTCCTCAGTTACCTAACATTTTCCTGGAAAACTCAGCACTGGCAGCGTTTCTCTCTGCCTTTTAATTCCAGAAGTGCTGGCCTCGTGCAGCTTACCCATGGTGTTGTGTGCTGTCTGGCCAGTGCTCAGAGCCACTGAGCGTCCCAGAGGCGGGCTCCCTCTGACACCTCAAGCTCTAGCTGGTCAGCATGCGGTTAGCCTGACAGTCTGAAACACATCACAGCTTGTTCCAGCTGGTTCTTGGCAGAATCCTTCAAAGCTATAATTTCCTCTTGCCTTTTGTGATCATTTGCTGGTCAGATTGATTGTGTGCTGCCACCTCCAGACATGCTTTTCTGGTGTCAG
Source organism: Steatornis caripensis (assembly GCA_013398225.1). Lineage (NCBI taxonomy): Eukaryota > Metazoa > Chordata > Aves > Caprimulgiformes > Steatornithidae > Steatornis > Steatornis caripensis. Next base: position 89,534 of record VZSC01014401.1, read on the forward strand.
CCTCCAGGCCAGCTCTCAGGTATTAACATTCACAACTATGTCAGAGTAAGGGAAGTCATCTCTGGTGGAACGAGTTGGCTGATCCGTGGCACTGGAGGAGACATTGTGATAATGGAGATCTTCCTGGAGAAGACGCTCGGTCCCTGTGGGACTGTTGTCTATGTTGTCTATGTCTATTTTCCAAAGCTGCTGCCTGTCTTCCTGTATCTGAGTTGGGCTGTTAAAGATTTCCTGGTATTTTTTTTTTTACCCTGTCCATATTCTTTGATACAAGGGATGGAATACCTATGTGTTTGTCCATCGACCCCAGCTTCAGACACATTTTCAGCCTGGCTAACAAGAGTTTATGAAATGGAAAACCTGAGCAGACATCTATGGATATATCAAATGTAAACCCTGAATAGATTTTCCCCAGCCTATTTCCCTTAGTGTGAAGTGACACTTTCTCTTGCATTGGGGCTGAGGCACTGCTCGACCAAACGGAGAAAGCTGTAAGTAGATGTTACTGTTAGTGGAGAAATCTGAGACCATTTAGTTCATCGCCAGTTAGCAGCGCACACACATTTCACAGTCCTGCATACTCTGTCACCACCAGAGACAGTACTGAGATAACGTTAGTAGGCTGGGGAAAACCAAACAGAAGGTTTGGAGCATTACAGCAGTCTTCCTAAGTAAGAATCAGACTTTCAACTATCAATCAACTTTCCCCCTGCTCAAGACCTCAAAATGTTGGGTCTTAAAATAGGAGCGGCTACACTGGATCTTACGGTGAAGGCTATGTCCTGGAAGTGTGTCTCCGAACAGAGTGCTCTGCTAGCTGTTAAGCTCCCCATCAGCAAGGTCCTGCAATAGGGTCTGTTCTGTTCTGGATCCCAAATGCGAGCTGTCTTGTCAATGAATGACCAAAGAGGCCGACCTGATGCACGTTGTCACAGAGCAGTGAAAAACCTCAGTCTTCAGCTGCAAATGAATGAGAAGCAGGTTTGCCTACCATCCAGCACAGAGTTGAGAGCCATCTATGTGATGCTCATGTCCAGCTCAAGGGATCTGCCACGTTACTGAGATAGAGAAGGGCTACATTAGCTCAACAAAATTCTGAAGAACCAAAAGCATTTTAGGTTAGATCAACTCAATTGTAACAAACTGGACTTCTACACAAAACGCACCCTGAAGCATCTAGCGAGAATGGTTGTATAGGTGGCTTAGAACCTAAATTTCTGAATATTCACTCACATAGCTTCATTGCTATTCCAGGGAGATGCAGCAGCAGAAAGACCTTATAAAAGTGCGTGCAAGGTTCACAACTCTTCTCCAAGTCCCAGCTGTTGAAGAGGTCAGAGAGCTTCCAAATGCAATTACATATCCAGTTCAGCTGGAAACTGCCAGCAAGGTAAATGAAAAAATCCCAAGCCCCCACATACTCTTTACTAAGCACTGTAACATATCGCTTCTTCCTGCAAATTTCTGGCGTTGCCAAGTCTCATCTATAGGAAAAGTATAGTTGGAAAAGTACCACAGCTTCTTCTATTAAGTTACTATTGTGTCTTTAGTGAACTCCAGTATCAGGAAGCGTTTTTCAAGTGTGTCATGGAAAATTAATTTCTTGCAATATTCCTTAATTGGATTGCATTTTAATCAGCCATTGAACTGATAATGCAGGACATCTATATTTTGGGATTTTCTGTCTCTAAAACAACTCCTCCTCACAGATTCCACTTTTTCATAGCCATGAATCATGACATCACAGCCATTTCCAAGGAAAGACACTTACCTCACAATCTTTGTTGCGTTATCAAACAGAAGCAGCTGGGTAATGTGGGTGAATAATCCTGTTCTGTATATTCAGCAATAGCAAAATGAATACCGAAAATTACTAGCAAACTAAATAGCTACTTCTATAAATACTCCCTTTTCAAAAGTTCACCCTATTTTAAAAGCCACTTGTTAAACGCTATTTAGTATATATATAAAGACTGATGGATGAAGACCAAAGTCCTTGAAGCAGACAGAGGAAAAATACCTCACAGCTAAGAGTGAAGTAAATTTCCCTATCAGTTTGCCTTATCTGTATGATTTCTTTTTCAATCAGTCATGGAAAGGCATTTTGCTTTCTACCACTACCAACTGCTTGAGCATTCTGGTTTTAAAAAAAATGAAAACAAGTATCCTGTACAACAGTTACCACAGCACTTTCCACCACTGCCTTTCATTCCTCTCAATGCTGAGAGGCGACATTAAGCCTCTACTCGGACTTAGCGCCACCGGTTCTCTCCACAACAAATGGAGACAAGGAGACAAGTGATGAGCAATGAGTGAGGAGCACAAAAATATTTTCTTGAGCATCAAAGAACTCTGTTTAATCACAACCAGTGGAAAAGGATGTGAGCTACGGTGGGAAAATACATCAACAATTTCACACGGACCTAATTGAGGCCAAATGCAAAGCTGATACCAGTGGGCACAACACCTGAAAAGGAAACGAATGCCTTTCTGCACACCATGATCTGAGTTGCTTGGGTAGTCACCATGATGGCCTGTTATGAGTGACAAAAACACTGTTAACAAAGGAAGAGAGCCCAACAGCACCTGGGCACCATGGCACCACTCATTCTTAGAAAAGGTCTCTCGCTCTACAAGTGGAAAAACTTTGTGCTACTGAGACATGTCCTGTCTTTGTGGTTAGATTATGAGGTAATTTCTTCCAACAATTAAGGCATACCATGCATATTGGATGCAAAATCCAAGCCAATGCTTTGTCACTGAAGGGAAATCTGTCTGCACATGGAAGGAAAATGTGCACCAAGTAGCACTGAAGGCTCTTGACGAGATTTTGGATAATAGCACTATTCCCCTTCCTTCACACTGAAACAAGTGAATAGGATCTTTTTCCCCTGTGCTCTCTCGAAAATATTAGAAATCATTACCAAAACTTGGCTATTACATTCCCCGTGCTTAAAAGCCCCTGTTTTCCTCTTCGTGTGAAAAGAATGTTGAATGCATCACATTTGCTGCTGAACAAATGCACTTGCCAGTTCTCTTAAATGCCAGCACAATTGCTTTAGCAGAGTTAATAAGGGGGGTGGTAATCTGAACAGCCTTATTTTTGTCCTTAGTGTTCACCCCAAAAGGAAATGTGTTTCTTACTAATAATAGTGCATGTGATAGAAAATACCAAGTACGGGCAACTGTTCTCATTCAGTTGCCAAAATGGATAATTCACATCAGGGCTTAAAAAAGTAAAAGAAAACAAACAGAAAAACACCCCAAGTAAACAAATTAACCCTTCCCCTTCTACCAGCAAGTCCTCTAAACCTGAAGCCTGAATCTCAATTATTTTGCCAGTGACCAGATGGTGAGTTAAAGGGAAGAAGAGCAAAACTTGTGTTTATATTACCTGAGGACCATGTAGGAAACCATCCTGTCTGTCACCTTTTTTTCTCCAGTAAACTGTTAAGTGCACCCTGCCAGTGTAAACCAGACCTGTGGAGGAAACAGCTTATTCACACCCAAAATTATTTCTAGCTATCCATTTTTTTGGAGTGCCCAATACAGTTCTGACAGGCTGAAAACTTCAACAGTCATAAATCAACTTTCCTCCTGCTCCCTCCTTGAGGAATCGTGTAACCAGGCTTGAAACCAGGAAGGCTTAATTGAAATTTATTAATAAATGTTGCAGGGTTTTGTTTGGTTGTCTGAAGCCAGATGTACTCACAGTCACACTTCCAGGGTTTTCTGTAACCACGATGACAAGGAATGACGTTCTTTACACCCCCTCATTTCCAGTGGCTGAAGTTGTAAGGGGGAAAACAAAAGTGATTCAGTGTCACGCAGCTCCAGATGAAACTGAGATGTGGCAATGCTGCTGCCGTCGTAGTTCAAGTCCAGTATGCTTAAACTACAAAGCCCCAGCACATACCCTTCCAAGGTAAGGAAGTGAATGTCACAACTAGTTCAAGAGAACAAAATGGTCTGAGACAGTTGGATGAGAGGATATGCCTGCATCTCATTAACAACTTGTCTCATATTAGCAGCCGACTCCTAGAAAAAAGTCTTCTGCTGAAAGTTTAACAGATAGTGTTCCCTCTGCTATGGAACCAGATCTTTCTTCCCCTAACTGGGGAGACTTCACCCCACTAGGAGAAGGGGTGTAGCAGGGGGACCTTTTGCCTGGGTTGCCTGATAGCCAGTTGCAACGTGTTACCAAGAGCTGGTCCTGCAGGTGGGGGAGAGAACATGGGCCTGCAGGTGGGCCCATGGCCGGGCAGAGCGGGGCTATGGGGAGCTGGAGACCATTCCTGCTGTGGAGTCACCGAGGCAGGGGCTGACAGCCCTGGGGACAGACATGGGGACCCAGGCTGTGGAGGCAGGACAGCCCCGGGGTGTGTGAAGGGCCAGGCAGGGTTGGCGGTACCCTCAGGGCTGTGACACAGTCTAGGGCACTTCTCTCAAACAAAAGCTCTTTTCCCATCAGGAGGAAGTGTATAGACACGTTTCAGTGTTTTATTGTGCGCACACAGGTATCTGAAGATATATAAACCCTTCTCCCTGAGCAACTATAGATATCCCTGTGTGAAAGATAAATGACTTCCTAAATAAACCCCATGTTTATTGGGGGACCAGGGGCTTGTAACACCAAATCCACACTGTCTGCTACAGGGAACTCCGTGTCTTTTATTCGCTCTTCTGGCCACAGTGTCACAACGGGAAATTGTAGTCCCATCCTGTGAGTATTTTCCTCCATGGAGCAAGGCTCTCTAAAACGTCACGAGACTCTATTGAATCTGCTTAATATCAACCATCAGCTCAGCAGTCAGGTCCTGAACATCAATTTCAGACAGCCCACGACCTGAGAACAGATCCTCCTTTTCCTCTGCATTCATGCTCTTTGGAGGCCAGCATGCTCTCCGAGATCAGGCATCCCCCACTAACAGGAGCTGATCTGCACGGAGCATTGGTGAGGTGTCTACCTACCACATGCAGCACTTTGGTACGACACGTTCACAGCCAGGCCCGGGACTACTTCTCTGCTCCCCTCTGTCTGGCAGCAGGACACCAAATCCACACTGTATGTCTCAAAGGCTCATTTTATTTGCGTAGCAGGACCCCAAAGGCTGACCACTGCACAGGTCTGAAGCCTCGCTAGTGTCTGGTTCCTCTGATCTATTTATTCCCTGTAGGAACATTGCTTTCTAGTTTAACCTTCCAGGAAAAACATATCAAAATAAAGTAAGGAGCACAGGCTTACAAAATAAAACTCTTAACCTTGTCACATTAATCTCGGGTAGTAGAAAATGTTATCAGCCCGTGGTGGGAAAAGAGCTGATCCGAATCCTTCCTCCTCTCTCTGCTTGGACAGGGTCAGTCCAGGCAGTGCTCAAGCCTTCTCTTTGCTCCAGGCCACCTCAGAAACAGTTTTCTGTGATTTACTAAAGACAGTTTTAAAAGAAACTTGTTCTACATCTGCCTTGCAAAGCAAGGAGCTCCAGGTTCTCCTAGCTTGGCACAGTTGAATCTACTCTCCTACAGTGTTGGAAAGGCCACTAGTGAACATTCAAAGGCAATGACTTGTGATAGCATGCTCACTCTGAGATCTCTTTGGGGCATCCTACAGCTTAGTTTGAGTATACAGTGGACAGAATAAACTGACTCCATCTAGGCTTAACACCTAGACAGAAGGCAGCCTTGCAAACTGAGCATTGCTATTAAAACGGCATTCGCTGTCCAGCAGAGAAATATCTCCCATCTGTCACAAGTGGATTGTTTGATTTATTTACCCTTCAGTGAGCTCCAAGCATTAGCAAAAACAGGCTGATCACCACAGTTGACTAGATTTTGGGACAGGTGGTGAGGATCTGGGCTAGAGACGCACCCACAGGCTTCTGTGCAGCCCTTCTACCAAAGAGCATGGGGCACCAAAATCCTGCAGTGAAAAATGCCCTCTTCCCGTATGTGCTTGGAATGACAGGTCACCACAACTGACAGCTTTCTGCATGCCCATCTCACACCAACCTTGGTGCAGGGATGATTTCCCATGGTTGGGTAGCAACGAGGCAATCTTACGGCTTAGGTGGTAGGAGAAGTGGTCTCTTTTTAAATCATTCCTAAAAGACCAGAGACAGTTAAAATCCTAAATATTGGGGCCATTCTTAGCTTTATTAAGTTTACAGTCATTCCCAGCTCATGTATAATGCTAACTAGTCCAATAATTTTAATTGTCAAGCATAAAAATACAGTATTCAAATCCAACTTCCTATTTAAGATTGAGAGTTTGAAATGGGGAAGGGGCCAAGAAAACAAAACAAACCAAAACCAAAAACCCCAGAACAGAAACAAAATTAAAGCTCTGTATGTTGGGGTTTTTTTCTTCTTTGCAGTTGCTGAGGGGTTTTTAGGCTCTCTTTCATCTTCTTTCCTTTTCAAAGACCAGTCTATTGTTCGCTGTGTTTTGAAGACATTTGTTCAATGTGAAGTAGGGGCATGGCTCCGTGGGTGGAGAGCTGTCAGCAACCCAAACCAGGCCCCACATGAAAACTTGCCACACGTCTTGGGGAGCTGTCTCAGGGAGTAGCCGTTTTCTGAGAGCAATGTTTCCTCCCTTCCCCATTTCTTTCACCGTCCATATTTTTATGGGAGCCCTTTTAGCACAGTACTTATTTCTGACTCATATAAATCAGCTCCAAAGCTTGGGTAATGCCAAAATTGGGCTATTCATATTCATTCACGCTCTTGTATGCATCTCTGCTCTCATAAAATGGAACATGTGTCTGATGAGCTTATTTACTTTCTAAATGTGTGGCTAGGAAGGATAGAGAATGTTCAAGATATAATGGTAGTAGCACTGGAACAACATCAATAAGGCATCTGCAAACAGAAACTTCCCTGTTTGCTTGACCTCTGCCAAGCTCTGTGCGGTCTGGTTATAACGGTGTGTAAAAAACTCTTTGGTGTAGATTTTATTGTTATGCCCTTTAAAATACACAGACACATGCTCTGTTGGTTAATTCCCAAAATAACGATGCTGCTCAGTACAGAGATGACTCATTCCTAAGATGCCACTTGACTGGTTGCTGTTCACTTCCACATGGAAGAAGTTAAGGTCAGGCAAGAGTCCCTTTAATGAGACGCCGTACTCAAAGGGAAGATGCTCCCCATCTAGCTGCTGTATGTCAGGACCTCACACGTCAGCAGTGTCCCTTCTCTTTTCTTCTGCCTTGCTTGACCATGTGACAGGCTACAGTGCTTTGAACGGCTACAGCGGCCCAAGAAGGTGGCACCTGGGAGGTGCGTCTAGCTACCTTGGCCTGTCAGTGGGGTACCACATCCTCTGCACTGAATAGGTACTGCATTAGATTGCACCAAAAAATGGTAGTTTATCTTCCCTCTGTTCCTTCTATCTGTTCACTTTTCCTTTTTTCCACTGAAGTGACAGCATTATAAAAAATGGTTTCTTTTTTTGGGGTGTGGGGGGGGGCAAAGCCAAGCTAGACAAAATTTCCCTCCTCCCTTCCCTTCTCCTACAGTTTTCCATTCCCTTCCCCTTCCCTCTGCTCCCTTCCTCTTTCCCCTTCCCCTTCCCCTTCTTCTTCCCCTTTCCCTTCCTCTTCTCCTTCCCCTTCCTTTTTCCTCCCCTCCCTCTCCCTTCCCCTTCCCGTCCCCTTTCCCTTTCCTTTTCCCCTCCCCCTCCCTCTCCCTTCCCCTTTCCTTCCCCTTTCCCTTTCCTTTTCCCCTTCCTCTTCCCCTTCCCCTCCCTTCCCTTCCCTGGGACACAGATGAAAAGAAACATTGCTCAATCCCAGCTGCAGGTTACAGGCGGAGGGGAAACCTGAACAATGAAGCGCCTTCTTTCTCTATCGCCATGGCCTGTCAGGAAGCTGACGCCCCAGTACATCTCCCAAACACCACAGCCTCACACAGGAAACCAGCCATGCGGCAACCTTATCCTCATCACGCTTGCCGAACATGAGGGCAGTCCAGTAAGCTGGTCGTGTCACAGGGGCTGGGAAATGGCAACGGTACCTCTCAATGTCTCTACCCTGATATCTTTCATAGCCCCAAAAAAAGGTCTGAAAGTCTCCAGCATCCTGCTAACACACTGCAACATGGTTGCCAAAGTCAGGCACTATAAAATAGGCAGCACTTTTTGCCAAGATGTTATATGTACCTTTTGTCTCTTTTATGTCTTACAAACCTCTTGATATCAATAACATTTTTAATACAGCCTTCAACTTTATTTTTACATATGAGGAAAAACATTGGTATTTACCAAAGCTACGATTTCTGGTATTGCTTTTATATAAATCATCTTCTCCTTGTTTAAGCCAGCAAGGATTCCAGAACTAAAACATCAGGTGACACTGCAGACCTCTCTTCACATGGTGCAATATCAAAATGCGCACACAAAATAGTGGTTAACTGATCAGCCCTCAGACCTTTCTCTCAGCTCTCTCTTCAACGATGAACAAGCATCCTAGGTAAGCCAATGTCTACCAAGATATCACAGAGAAGACGATGTCCTTTTTCCAAAAGTAAGGAACATGATTCCAGATTTTGCACGTGTGTTCTTTCCCTGCATTCCTGATATGGTGTTCCCTGTGTCACAGAGGTACTTAAATTTGTGCTAAAATTACGATGTAATTAAAGAGCGGGATTCTGGAATATCCTTAGGGAATTATTTTGCAGATATGTATTTAGTGTTATGAGTCCACTTGAAAAGTAAAAAAGGAAAAAAAAAAGAATGAAAAGGGAAAAAAAATTCAGCTCTTCAGAAGTATTTTTATGAACCTCAGGGCTGAGTCATCTCTGGCAGAGGAGATTTAACAGGATGCAAAGAGGGGCTGACTCCCCACCCAAGAAGGGAAATCACCGTCCCTTCAGTCTGATGGCTGATTTTTTTAACTAGGACTCCCCTTACCATCACAAAGGGTCCCTCCTGTATGTGACTGACAGACGGTCCTCTTTGGTTCCACATGGTGCACGGCCAACCTTGCTCATAACAAAGGCTGGAGGCATGAAAGAAATAACAGTGACAGGAATCCTTTGCTACCTTGAGAAGGATCCAGAAAGGCTGTTTCTTTTTATTTTTCTTTCTTTCCTTAGAGAAGTGCAGCTTCCCCGACAAACACCCTCGCCTTTCTTCATCAGGCATGGGAATTTCGGTATCAGACAGTGCCATGTCTAATCTTTCAAGTACCTTTCAACCTGCTTGCTACTAGGGCACCGAGATTCCCCTCTATCTCTGTGGCAGAGAGAATGAGCTCAAAGTTACGCTTTCAGGGGTGTAGGTCAGTTCCCTGATGTATCTAGATAGAAGCCTGTAATCACGTGAGTTTTCATCCAAGTGAGAGCTGAGAACATGCTGCATTTCTTAAATCTAAGTATTAACATGATAACTAACCTAATGGATGCTTTCAGATGCTTGAAAGCTGAAAGTGGGAGCAAGCGTGCACACACATTAGGACAGCTTCTACATTTTTAAGCCAATTTGCTACCATTTCGAAGCCAAATTGTTAGAATTAAAAAGAGGATGACAAGTCCGGATCTGCAAAGAGTTCAGTGGGAGTTAGCAAACTCCAACTATGTCTGCCAGGGCCGAGGGGGATGACGTCTTCCCTACTGCACATTGGATTTTCTGTCATGCTCTTAAGTCCTTCAAGTCTAAATTTTAAATAATGTGTTACTGCCTGCCATTTTAATGTTCGCATACAGATTTCTGTGCTGGAGTTGTAAGAATCCATTCCAGTTCATTTTCCAATCAACAGGTAAAAGGGAAGACAGTGCGTTCCCAGCTACTCTTCCAATGCATCTAGCATTCGTAACAGCAGAAAGCGTATTCTAGGAAAAGCCCTGGTTTTGATGGAGACTCAACACAATCTTCCAACATCTCACTGAAGGCAAATTGGTAAGAGGAGTTTGCTGAATGAAGAGCAGAACAGTCTCACCTTCCTTGCTGGAATTGCCTTTTCGAAGTGTGAGTCAGGAACAGCTTCTCCGCTGTTCTCAGCGCTGAATGGCCGTCATCCACTTGGCCTCCCAAAAGTCCAAGCCCAGAGATGGCACTGGAGTGTTACCTGCATGACGCACTCAGTGCAGCAGGGAGGGGAGGGCAAAGGTCCTTCCTAACACCAATAGAACACACATTTTTATACAGCCATGTAGGCCTAGTTGCTAACTCCACACCTGGAGTGTGAAGGAGGGTCCTCAGAGGCCCTTAAGCCCTCTCAGTTTTAGATCAAATTGCTGCTTCTGGGGGTAGAAGCAGTCTCTTTTCTGCCCCAGGCACAGCTATATAGTGCCGTATGAATAAACAATAAAGCGAGGCAAGAGATCAGAGAAATATGAGTGCTCTGACACCTGAAGCTTGGATTACTTACAAACTGCATCAATTCCTGGCAAGGCTGACCTGACTCGTGATCCTGAGAGCTCGATAAATTGAGTTCCACAGAGTTCACCACGTATTGTTTTTCTGATGAAAACTTTAAAAATCAGGAGTCTTTTTGCTCTCCGCAGCAGAATAGTCCTAATGGTGTTGTATAAGCATCATGATTTCTCTTGCTGCTTTGAGCCAAGTTTCTTTCTGTGCCCCCAGCATGCTACGCACTGTGCTTTCCTTGGTTTTGCTCCCCAGAGGAAGCTGTGTTTCCATTATGTATTATTAAAGTGTATATGCTGTTTGTGAGCTACTCTGGTACCCTTTGGAAGGTACAACCTAAATTACAACCTAAATGTAAAACAGAATTACTGTGTTATCATAAGAAGTATTAAAAACTCTGGCACTTCTACTGCATGTATGAGATGTGTTTGGATGCTAAAAGCTATCCTCTTTTGCATGTAAAACACTAATACCTTGTAGTTTCTTCACTGAGATCTGCAAGTACAGGAACAAAGTCTGACTTCTAAATGACTAATGTGTGTGACTGCGCTGCAGGCCTGAGAAGCTCATTCCGCATCCACCTGAAAATGACTGACAGTCAGCTCATAGTAAAAAGCACTTAATGATGAGAAGAAATGCCTGAATTGGAAAACGATCCTACCCTACCAGTTGACAGGAAGCTCACGAGGTGTTGTGTTGATTCGTAGCACACAAAATGTGAGAACAGGGTGGGGACAGAGGGGCAAAACCTAAAATGCTTCACTGGCATTAGCCAGGCGTCTCACGGCGCGATGGGTATAATTCCCTCCCCGTGAGAGCTCTGTGGGGACCGCGTACAAGAGTAGCCAAAAGTGAGGTGGCAATGACCCTGGCTCTGCACCGCTCTTCTCACTTAATAGGAACAGCGGGTCAGTGAAGTGTTCGCTAGAAATTTAGCAAGGCTCAAACACTGAGAGGCATCTGCCCATAAATCAAAAGGGAGAGCCCACCCAAATGAGGTTTAATTTAAATTCGTACCTAGGGCTGACAGATGAGAGCTTCATTTCTCTTCTGCATTGCATTAGTGCACACAGGTCTGTGCCCACATCAGCAGCAGCTCGGGGAAGATGTTTCTGAGCGGCAGCCCGGGGTTTCGGGTTAAGCACGCAGTGACCGTATGAATCATAGAATCATAGAATCATAGAATGGTAGGGGTTGGAAGGGACCTCTAGAGATCGTCTAGTCCAACCCCCCTGCTAAAGCAGGTTAGCCTAGAGCAGGTTGCACAGGAATGCGTCCAGGCGGGTTTTGAATATCTCCAGAGAAGGAGACTCCACAACCTCTCTGGGCAGCCTGTTCCAGGGCTCTGTTACCCTCACACTAAAGAAGTTCCTCCTCATGTTCAGGTGGAACTGCCTGTG
>VZSC01014401.1:101860-119391 GCA_013398225.1 Steatornis caripensis
CTGAGGGTACACTCTGTCCCTTCATCCAAATCATTGATGAATACGTTGAACAGGACTGGACCCAGCACTGACCCCTGGGGAACACCGCTGGTCACAGGCCTCCAACCAGACTCCGCACCACTGATCACAACCCTCTGCGCTCTGCCATTCAGCCAGTTTTTGATCCACCTCACTGTGCGCTCATCTAAGCCACTCTTCCTGAGCTTTCCTATGAGGATGTTGTGGGAGACAGTGTCAAAAGCCTTACTGAAGTCAAGGTAGACAACAAGGTATGAAACTGTGCATCAAATGCAACGGGGGACTAGCGGAGAGAGGCAACAGGAAAGCCATTTCTCCCTAACAGCACGTGTTCCAAGCCATTTTAACACTATGAAAGCCACGTTGGCCACAAATGTTTTCGGCTGTGCCCTGTTACTGCTGCCAGCTTGGTTCTGCTGCCCCCCGGCAGAGCAAGCTTCTGTGTCAGAAAAGGCTGTGGCCATGTCAGGAGCATCCCCGCAACGTCAGCTAAGGACAGCAAGGGGAGAGAAGTCATCTAACGTTTCTGTTTCCCTGCCTGGGGAAGCCCACACAACCTACTGCGAAAGGCCAGCCTCCCTGGAGCCCCCAAGATATGGCAGGTGTGGGCAGACGCCTCTGGAAAGTCACCTCACGGCAGGCCAAGGGTGGCCACCGCTGGCACCAGGCGTTCATGCTTCCCTCCTGCTTCACCGAGTGGGTTTTGGCCTGGCAGCAAGGGCTGTATTTCACCTTGAGATGCTCTCAGGCAAACCGAGTGCCTTTGATCTCCCCGTGGATCAGGAAAGTCATGCTGAGGGAAACACGGAGGTGTGCTGGTCGTGCCTGTGCATCGCTCTGCTCTGCCATGAGCATCACTGACTTACTCTCGGGGGAACGCCCAGTCGTGCCTATTTGGCTTTCAAGAAAAGTCTTGTGGCTGCTCTTGGGCACCTCCAGCATTTGCAACAGCAGCAATCTCGCCTCAGACTTCGCACTGTAGCCAGCCCCGCTTTGCGTCCATGCCCAGTGGCGTGCCCGAAGGAGGCTGGTGTTCGATTACTGGCGCGGGCTTCCTCGTATGCGCACTGAGGGGACTTTAATTTGCTGCGAACGTGAGCAACAGTAGCGTCCCCTTTGCCAGAAGGTCTCAGGGTGCGATCGACGGCAATAATCACTTCTCAGGCCGTTGGGGTAATGCAAGTGGCCAGTCAAAATTGCACAAACAAGAACAGTCGGCGGGATGTTGCCGCAAAAGATTAACAGGTACAAGAGTGACAGACTGGTGCCAAGGTGGCGGCCTGTGTGCCTCCGTGATGCCGGGGTCTGGAGCCTGTGCAGGGCCAGGCAGCCCCAGGGTCCCCTCCCTGCCCTCCTGTGCATTCCCCCATGGTTGGAAAACACTGCAAAGGTACATGGGCAGCCCACTGTGCCTCAAAATATCGTTTGTGTTGCCTGATTTTGCTTGCTTTAAACCTCTGATGGCACAGAGGGCTGCTGGGGTGTTTACTCACCACTCACAAACCAGGATACAGGGCTGGTTGTTCCTTCGCCTGGGATACGGAGTGACTGCAGAGGCAAGGGAGAGTGTAAAGGCAGGGAACGGCTGAAGGATGAGCTGCAAAGTGAATTTCCTTGGGCTGGGCTGTCACTGAATTCTGCACGGCTGTTCTTTGCACGGGCTGGGGAATCAGTATGCCTTTCAAGTTAAATTAGAGATATCCAAAGCACGACACATCCTAGGAAGCATACGGGGGGGAATTTCTGGTGCATGCACAAATTCAAATAAACGCGTCTGTAAGGAAAGCTGCTCTGTAAGAACTGTGACCAGTGCTTCAGTTTTACTCACACCCTGAATGGAAGAAACCTCAAGAAAATTCTTGCTTGTAATGCTTTCCAGAAGTTTCAGATAAGAAGGGCTGAAAATAGTGCACAAAGTGCAAGTGGAAAGAGGAAATTGGGAATAGCTGACATTACAGATATACTGGTATATGGACATTCCATTTTGCTTTTTATATAAGAATACAAGCTTGTGTGCACGCACACACATATATAAATGGATTAGATTTGTTCTGAAGCATTTGACAAGAGCAGCTACACTTTTTACACGTCAGAGGCAGCCATATTCCCTTCAGAAATCATCTGGTAGGAAAATATCAAAAGCAGAATGTGCAGGCTTTTAAAGAAATGTGTAGGAGCAAAACAAGCTTATTTCTGTTTTAATCCAAACTGAATCATATGTCTTATGTCAAAGCTATAAAAACCAAGAAAGGTAAAAGAGGTAATTCTTGTACTCCAAACTTTTGTTAAAAATCTTGTGTTAAATTATTTCCTTCGCTCTACACAAAAGAAAAAAAAAAAAGTGTCACTTCCTAGCAAGGTAATTTCACCTTTCCTACCATTAAGAAGAAACTAAGGCGACACATCCTCTCCTGGTGTAGTCTGTTACAGCTCCGCAGGATTCAAAGGAACTAGGACAGTTTCCAACAATGGAGGACATGATCCTCAGATCTTTAGTAAGTGAAAAAGCATCCTGTCTGAAACTATTTGGGAGAGGAAGCTTCTCTGGAGACAGCTAATAAAATACTTTCAGTGCTCTGTAAAGGAGATCAGTTGATCCTGAGTGTAAGGCCATTGCCATTTACTGCCTGACAGAAGAAGCGCGGTGGCCCCTGGCGCTTTCCCCAGGCCCCAGCGGAGCAGCGTGCAGGTCGGATGAGTTTTTCGGCTGGCAGCAGCCACCATCTGTCCCGTTGGCCACCTCTGCTGTTACGTAATGGCACATATCTGGTCGACTGACCAGGAGGCCCTGGAGAAGGAGGGCTCCCAGATGGCAATCTGCTGCCACCACAGATACTTATTACACTGCTCGCTCCCCAGGTCTGAGGAGCTTCGGGGAAGGACAGAGTCCAGAACCGCACTGCATGAAGTCCATAGGTGCCAGGAGCCTGGTTCCTCCCTCCTTTTTTCACGGGGACCTCAGATCCTGCCAGAGCATGGGCTGTACACTAGAATCTGCTTTGCAAAAGTACAATGAGCCAGGCGGTTCTGGGAAGCACAACACACTCTGCACGCACGTACTATCTGCATGTATCACGCAATGGGGCAGGAGATGTGCCCTGCTCTTCCCTGACACTGAAAAGATGCTTGGAGCCTGTCTAGCCAGGACAATCGGACACCACACAATTGAGTATGAGATTGGGCTAGGACACAAGGAGGACAAAAGACCTGAAATTCTTTAAGGAAGCTGAAAAGCTTCCAATAGCCTTGGAGCCATATTCAGATAAATGACCTTTGATGCTGATGCACCAAAAGGATGATGTCTGGTCCTCAGAGGGTTTAGAGCAAGTAAATTAGGATCCTGCAGGACACATACCCGCCACTGATATTACCGACAGCTTTAGAGTACCCATAGGAGGCTGGAGATTCCAGCAGCGAGCCTCATCCATCCAAAGAATAGCAGACTCCCAGCACTCTCTGCTGTCTGCGCAGTAGTGTCATTGGTACATGACACAGGGCCTGCAATCTCTCCGTCCATTGCTGCAAATTGGGGTGAACCCGCTCGTTCCTTTTGACATGGTGTGATGGCAGATGAGAATAACCAAACCTGTCAAAGAGGCAGCTAATGGCATGTCAGTGGCATCCGTGGTTTTCACCTAGCCCCTCCCTTCCCTTCTCAGAGCATTCTGAGAGCTCTTCACAGCATGGCCTCTGTCCATGGGGCCTGGGCCATGATGGGGGCTCCTAGATACAAGACCAGAAAATAATAAAAGAATGAAAGAACAGCAACAGTTCTTGCAATTACCTCCTCCAGCTTCTTGCTTTCTCATCCCCCTCACTCTTGGGTTCTGCAGCAATAACCACAGCAGCAGAATTGAAGAGTGAACAGAATAATACTGCAAAATTCAGGTTATCTATCTCTGGAAAATCTTCCCACAACAGCCTGAAGTGGCCACATGATTTTAGAGAAAGTGGGAGGATGTCACCTTCACTCCAAGGCCAAGACTAATTGCTGGGCTGGATCCATTAACCCTGTCTGAGCTGCACAGGTCTCCAAATCTCCTGCTTCTTTTGGGAACATTAAAATGATATGAAACTAATGCAAAACTATAATCACACCAAGCCATGTTCATCCAGTGCTTGGACAGTATTCCATGCCTTTGCACTAATTGTGCTGGCTTCTCATACTACCAAAATCACCCTTAATAAAAGAAATTTAACCGGGTTCAGAACAAATGAAAGATCATTTGGCAGACCAGAAAACCGTATAAAATCACTACCGTAAGGAGGAAGACATTTCTGAGCTGCTGTCTACGTATTTTTCTGCATATGGAATCAGTCATTTTGTATGCTTGATAAAATCAAGGACAATTAAACTAAATTGAGCTTTAATTTCAGACTGAAGCATACATCTACGGCTGAGCGTTTCTTCCTGCAATGTCTGGAATTACTAACCAGCAGCACAAGCTAAGCTCAAATATCAGACAAGGTGGGAACAAGTTCATTGCTTGTCAAAAAGCAGGCAATGATAAAGGGCGTTGGAACGCTTTGCATTACTCTCAGAAAAGTTCAAACGAGTTCTATATTGCAGGCCGGTATATATTTAGGATGATAAGCAGGACAATAAATGTTTCAGGAGGTGGGGGGGGATAGGACAAGGTCAAGCAGAAATGACCCAGCTAATGAGGAATCCCACCATTCTGTGCAGAGGATAAACGAGCCCCATCGAGGGCTGAGTGCTCCATATTCATGAAGAGCAAGACTAGCTGTGCTCTCAGCTTCCTGCGCACTCAACAGTGCCTGCCTGAGCTGCACCACTGAAGATCTGTGGAGAAATGATCCTTTATTTGCAAATGCACAACCGCAACAATTATCTTTAATTCCGACCTCAAATCCAAATTTCATATCTTAAAAAATTGAAAACGTCTTTCTCTGCTTCTTATAATGTCTAATGCAACTGCCTGTTGCAGGGTCTGGCTCTTCTCTGAGCGGCTGGTGCTCCCCTGTGAACTCACTGGACAATCGATCCTCACTACAAAGTTTGCTCATGCAGCAGACATTATTTCTGCCCCCCGTTAGCTGTCAGTTTGACTCCAGTTCTGAAAGGTCCCTGTTCTGCGTCTTTGATGGGAGGTCCGGGCTGGCTGTTAGCTTTGCACAAAGTGCTGCGCCTGGGTGATTTTTGATCTTGTTCATTCCTCCAAAATCCTCAGATGACCTATGAGAAGAACAAAGCTTTTCCAAGCTGAGCAGATGGCTTGCAAGGGGATACTTGTTCAGGAAGGGCAGGCTGTGCTAATGACTTTTGCAATGTCCCACTGTCCAGTTGCCAACAATGACATTTCCAGAAAGTGAATCCTGTGACACGACAGCAAGGAAAGGCGGTTTTAACAACGCAGCGCTATCGTTGGTCAATGTGAAAAAGTTGTAAAATCTTTGTGGCCATAGAAACAGTGATCAAGCTGAGTTTTCTAGAGGTTCTGGATGGCTGAAGTCCTACAGAGCAGGGCCGAAGGGAAATGACTTCAATTTTCCGGAAAAGACAAGTCAGTTGAGGCCAAAGAGTCTAAATGAGTCATTTAATTAGAGGCCTCACAGAGTCAGAAAAGGATTTTGATTCCATCCAAACCTCCTCTTATCACAGGAAGCTACAGAGTAGGATATTAAACAGCTTAGGGGGAAAATTAATGTATCAAACTCCTTCTATTCCTCGTTTGTGAAAAATCCATCCAGCTCACTCTCTAAGGCACAATGGCTGGCCTCTCAGCAAGTCGCTATTCAAATCTTCTCCATCTGGAGACAGCTGTATTACAGCAGAGGAGGTGTTAGATGTCTTACTAGATAGAGCTTTGCAGGGCAGCTTACGCAGGGAACTGTGGGTCCTACCATTTCCCCCTCATCTCTAATGAACACTTATGTCTAGAACAATAAAGTCTCCTCTTGTTAGCGATCACTTTGAAAGAAAAATCAGCTTGAAAGAAAAATCAGCTGCTAAGATGATTAAGATAGCGCTTGGGTACAGTAAAACCTTCTAATGTCTATTTCCACCTACCTTTGAAAAGCAGACTGCTTCACAGGGGCAAGCAAATGTCCTAGTTTAACCTCTTAGATGGTTATCAAATGAAAAGGAACAACAGTGAGAAATTCAGCAAATCAAAGGCTTTGCGAGAGGGTTCAGGGACATCAAAACAGCCTCTTCTCACATGCAATACTTGTGTGGGAGAACAGGAGGGAGGAAACAGTCCGTTCAGATCTTCAGTCAGTTTAGGACTTAATCCTTTCAGTTTCTAACAGCTTCTTGTGATATAACAAAATTTGATTCACTTCACAGGTGTGACTTATTACCAGTTCTGTTTACAGCACAGAGTGCCAAGCAGAAAACTTCCCTACCTGGAGATGAGCTTCCTGTCTCGATCTGCAACAACCAAAGTTACCAACCCAAACTAAATCTCTTGACAGCAGCAATCACTGTTTAACATCCTCGTCGGTGACATGGACAGTGGGATTGAGTGCATCCTCAGCAAGTTTGCAGACTACACCAAGGTGTCTGGTGCAGTCTACACGCTGGAGGGAAGGGAAGCCATCCAGAGGGACTCTGACAGGCTTGAGTGGTGGGCCCGTGCAAGCCGCATGAAGTTCAAAAAGGTCAAGTCCAAGGTCCTGCACATGGGTCAGGGCAATCCCAAGCACAGATACAGGCTGGGCAGAGAAGGGATTGAGAGCAGCCCTGAGGAGAAGGACTTGGGGGTGTTGGTTGATGAGAAGCTCAACGTGAGCTGGCAATGCACACTCACAGCCCAGAAGGCCAACCGCGTCTTGGGCTCCATAAAGAAGAAACACAACCAGCAGGTTGAGGGAGGTGACTCTGCCCCTCTGCTTTGCTCTCAGGAGACCCCCACCTAGAGTACTGCATTCAGGTCTGGTGCCTGCAACATGAAAAGGACAGGGATCTGTTGGAGCGAGAACAGAGGAGGGCCACGAAGATGATCAGGGGGCTGGAGCACCTCTCCTGCAAAGACAGGCTGAGAGAGTTGGGGTTGTTCAGCCTGGAGAAGAGAAGGCTCCGGGGACAACTTACAGCAGCCTTCCAGTACCTGAAGGGGCCTGCAAGAGAGCTGGAGAGGGACTTTTCACAAGGGCGTGTAGTGATAGGATGAGGGGTAACAGTTTTAAAGTGGAAGACGGCAGATTTAGATTAGACATTAGGAAGAAATTCTTCACAATGAGGGTGGTGAGACAGTGGAACAGGTTGCCCAGAGAAGTTGTGAATGCCCCCTCCCTGGAAGTGTTCAAGGCCAGGCTGGATGGGGCTTTGAACTGGTCTGGTGGAAGGTGTCCCTGCCTGTGGCAGGGGGATTGGAACAAGATGATCTTTAAGGTCCCTTCCAACCAAAACAATTCTATGATTCTATTAATTTTTTGAAGGAGATAGAAATGCTATTTGAATGATTAGCTGCCCAAGCACATCAGAGAACAGACTATAAATAGGATTCACTTGCAAGATGGAGGTAGAACCAACCACATAGAATATGTCAAATGGGAGTTTAATTATGCTCTGTTTTTAAA
Organism: Steatornis caripensis; assembly: GCA_013398225.1. Classification (NCBI taxonomy): domain Eukaryota; kingdom Metazoa; phylum Chordata; class Aves; order Caprimulgiformes; family Steatornithidae; genus Steatornis; species Steatornis caripensis. The sequence goes on from VZSC01014401.1 coordinate 109,424, forward strand.
GAGTGACAAAACCATGCCAGTGAAATTTACAACCCAAGTGTCACAGAAACTTGCAACTCAGTAAAGTTGTCAAAATTATTAAAATATACGGTATGCACAGGTGTGGTTGAGAAACTACCCAAAGATTTGTTTAAGAAACATAAAAGTGGTTAACTTCAATCACATTTTGCCTAGGCTGCTATGCTCTTTCATTTTCAGCGAGTTTAGAGAATTAACAATGGTATTGGCAAACATTTATTCAGGTAAGTCAGACTGTAGTCCTCCTAGTTATAGCATGAAGACTTACTGCATAGATCCCAGTTTAGACATCATTCTATCTACCTACAAGTGTTTTGGAACAAAGATCTGTGTCCTGAGAAAGTTACAGCAACAGAAAACGCTAGCCCTCATGTCCAATCACATGGATGTAATGAAACTGAATTCCCGTTTATCCAGGGAAGTAGAGGAGGAACCAAGCAAAGCTAGACCAGCTCTTCTGGAAGTCCGTGAGGTCCCTCTAGTCGTGTTTGGAATATATCACACCTAGAACTTAGCTGAAAGATCTTCCTTTCAACAGGACCCTTCACAGCCACCTTGCTCGTGACAGCCTTTCTTGCTTCAGGTGATCACAGCCGTAGTACGAAACATGGCAATAGGAGGTCTCGCCTTCACTTCACCGTGCTTTGATTTTGGACAGTTGGTTATAGCTGGAGAAAATGAATTTTCCTCAGTACTGAGCAAAACAGAAACAGGCAGTCTTTGCGAGCCTCCAGAAGCGCTGAGTTCCTATTTAGCGAAAGTCAGATATGGCAACGATCTAGGCATCACAGATATGAAGGAATGAAGTTGGGTTCCTATTTGGGAAATTACCCTGTTTAAAATATGACGCTGAGAATGGAGATAATTTTAGTAACTTCATCTCCTACTTACTCCAGGCTCTATGCATTTGTGTATTCTTCAGTCCTTGTGTTGTTGGGAAAATGCAGGAGATGATTTTGGGTTGTTATGGGGGGTAATCTTGTACTACGTCACAGGAGCATGGTTCAGCAGAAAGAAGCTTAGTTTTTACCATGGGAATGGCATTACATATAGTAACTCCTCTAGCCTTTAATCCCCATTTGAAAAACAGGACAAGAACTCTACCATCTCATGGGAGTACAATCCATTGCTAGCGGCTGTGAGTATCTTTGTGACCCCAGGACAGGGGATAGCCCACAAGCACAGAATTTTATTTTAGGTATGATTGCTAATGAACACGTTTGTGACGCCAATTAAAAATCTCTAAAAGATCATCGTCTTGGAGTACTTTCAGCTGTGATGGACATTGACAGTGACCTTGCGTAGATGCTGTCTTTCAGATTTAATCTGTGTGTGCTGTATGTGCACATGCGGCACATGCTGCTGTCCCTGACACTGCACAACAGCCGTTCAATTATGTTAGAAGGTAATTGTGGTATCCTGGATGATGATTTGTTGACTGGTTAATGGCTGTCACTGAACGTACTGTATATACGTTAGCTGTCCTGTTTTAATGAGGAACAGAACACTCTTAACGTTCCTCTTCTGCCATTTTTTCATTTTTAATATGCAATTAAAAAGTGACAAATGCAATCCTCAAAAGGTGTTGGACTAGACAATCTCTAGAGGTCTCTTCCAGCCTCAGCTATTCTGTGACTCTGTGAAAATATCCTGGAGTCTTTAAACAGCATTAGGGGGATTATTATCACCTGTGCACGAACAGCTAGCCGAGTCACCAACGCGGCCGGCAACACAAGCAAGACGGTAGTGAGTTGCTTTTATCTCACGCTGCAGCAGAAATGCCTTCACTTCGTTACAAAATGTGAACGTCAGAGCTCACTGAGTGTTATTTCAGACAGATGTTTGTTCCGTGTAACTTGTTATAATTTCTCCTGAAAAGCAGGTATCAAAAGCCATTATCCGGCCACATTTCCGCTAGTCCCCAGTCTTTCTGAGCCTTACTCAACACTGGCACAATGAATGTGCTTCTGTGTAAAGGACTGAAAGAAAATTCCACACTGCCATCAAAAAGTGCATGAGGCTAGGGCTTAGGTATGTGCATCTCGCTGTGCTGTCGGAACAGCACCGGGGAAGTGTATGCACCCGCTGCTGCCTGCCCTCTCGAGCCCTTGGACTAGCATCGCTTGCCACAGCAGCGGTGGTGGTACAAGTTGTGGACCCCATCCATAAGTCCAGGTTTAGTGTTTCAGTCAGTGTGGCTGACACATGACATACTGCTCAAAAAAAAAAAAAAAAACCACCCCATCTTCCCTGTTGTTTCATGAGAACCACTTCTCCACTTCTGTCAGGTATCAGAAGACCAGTCTGTGATACGCACACTTCAGTTTTTTGAAAGTTATCTTGGTTGTTTCTTACTAAACTTTTGCTGTGCTGTAACTTTATGTCACCATGATCTTCTGTGTTTCACAGAGTTAATTTTCTTCTGAATAAAATGTTCGAACAAAACCTTCCATTATATCTTTTAAACGAAATTGCTGGTGTCTGATTCAAACGGCTTGGCCGTCGTCCCATAGCCTAATAGAATACGTGCAATCTTGTGTTGTAAGCAACCTTTAGCTGGGGTCGTAGCACTGATCGCTCGCCTGCATGTCAGAATGAATCTTTCCACTAAACTACTTGCAGCTGGGTAGCAGGGAGGTGATGTGACATGTCTAATACCATTTCTTTTAACGAACAACGGGCACTCTTTGGATGTGAATTGAGTTCCATTGTCACTTAGAATCTGCCCAGGAACTTGAAAACGAGAGTCTTAACACTTCTAGTATCTGCGCTGAAGTAATTTACACAGAGTATTGCAATCCATTTTCGAGGCATATCTACCAAAGCTGAAAAAATACAACTTACAAAATGCGCAGGAAAGGTTTTCTGGATTCTACCTGATATGAGGTAGCTGACTGTTGCCACTGAAGAGTAGATGGTATTCGTGGATAATCCTGACGTTGCATTGCCATTATCAAGCATCATTTACCCCACAGACTACCTGGCCAGCATTGAGTCAACAAACAGACCTCACATGCTTTTTGCAGCACCTAGGTTTTGCAAGGAAAACCATTCCATGACCACACGTTAGGCAATTTTGAAAGTTAAGTTACTAGCTCTTTTCAAATAAGGGAAGCTGGAAAGAGTTGTTTCGATGCACAGCTCTACCCACCCATTGCCACAGCACTCACTTCATTGTGAGCTTTGCCCCGTGTCATGGTGTGTCCCTGGCAGGAGGTCCATAGGACATACCAGCCATGTTTCCCTTGCAACGTCCTCCTGCTACCGGGTGGCAGGCATGACAAATGTCCTGCATTTGCACATTGACTAGTACTTTCAGATTTGATAGACTGGCCATGCTATAAATGGGCTGAAAACATTCATCTTCTTGGGGTTACGGAACGACGTATAACCAGTTATTTTCTGTAACAGTAGGCAAAGCCCATGTGACTTCTAACCTCTCCAGAAAGCAACTTTGCTCAAAACAATGGTGAGAATCTAAGCTTAGCAAAAGGCAGGCAAAGTCTTTCACTATGATGGTCCGTTATGCTGAATCTGCCCACTTCTACTCTGCAGACTGGGAAATGCACAACTAAGGCATCAGAAATAGCGTGGCCAGCAGGACTAGGGCAGTGACTGTTCCCCTGTACTCGGCACTGGTGAGGCTGCACCTTGAATTCCGTGTTCAGTTTTGGGTCCCTTGCTACAAGAGAGGCATGGACGTGCTGGAGCGTGTCCGGAGAATGGCAACGAAGCTGGTGAAGGGTCCGGAGCACAAGTCTTATAAGGCGAGGCTGAAGGAACCGAGGTTGTTTAGCCTGGAGGAAAGGAGGCTGAGGAGAGACCTCATCACTCTCTACAACTACCTGAAAAGAGCATGTAGCGAGGTGGGTCTCGGTCTCCCAAGTAACAAGCGATAGGACAAGAGGAAATGGCCTCACGTTGTGCCAGGGGAGGTTTAGATTGGATATTAGGAAAAATTTCTTCACCAAAAGGGTTGTCAAGCACTGGAACAGTCTGCCCAGGGAAGTGGTTGCGTCACCATACCTGGAGGTATTTAAAAGACATGCATATGTGGTGCTCAGAGATGTGGTTTAGTGGTGGACGTGGCAGTGCTAGGTTAACCGTTGGACTCGATGATCTTAAAGGTCCTTTCCAACCTAAATGATTCTATGATGCTATAATTCTAAAGCGCATCACAAGAGATGACGATCTCTTCAGCTGTCGGTCCATTGGCTTTAGCAAAAGAGCGCACTGGAGAGCAGGCAAAGGACTAACACCAGTTCACTCAGGCAATGAAGCCCTGCTGCTTTGAGGGGGAGGAATCCATAGTAAGAAATGACTGTTCGAGAAATGAGCATAATTGTGAGACATTTTGTAGTTGTAATGCCTCACGGATAGATTTGCATTTGCATATCACACAGTAACCAGTCCCTCGTGCATCATTTAAACTCTCTCCACACAGGCAATGCTCTGTCAGTTTTCATAACCCAGCTGCCTGTACAGGAATTGTTCTGTTTTCCCTCTGGAAACCGTGTGTGAAAGCAGAAATGTTCTGCGCTCACAACTGGCTTTAGGGAATGGGTATTTTTGTCAAATCTCCACAAACTCAGAAAACATTTTGCCTACCGATTTAGCGGGAGTTGCTACGTAACGCAGTAGATCTTGCATTTTATACTTAGCGAGAGCTGTTCGTTTTTCCTCTTTGAAGCTATCATTAGCAAACGTTCCAGGCTTTTGATATCTGTAGCACAGCCCTCAGCAGAGACATGGGCTTACGGGCTAAACTCTTCTCTCCGTCAATACGATGTGGAGTCCCAGTGTTGCAGGCTGCTGTTCTCATTCCATTTCTGCAAGCCTCATCATCACTCCCTGTTCCTTCGCAGTTCTGGGCCAGCACGGCCAAGCCTTAATGTGTCTGTCTGTAATTTTCTGTAACGCATCAGGAAGCCTCAGTGGCACAGCCAGACTCCAAAAGGACAACAGTTATTATACACAAATACACAAGGCTTTAGTACCCGTGCATCTACTCTGTGTCAGGGGTCTGTGGCTCCTGTAAATGGGAGAGATACAAGAGTTACAGAAGTTACTCGCTACAAAGCCATAGCTAATAGTGACCTCCTTTCGCTTCAGACCCATGTGGCTGCACATTTGTTACTGACGGACTGCTGGCCCATTGCCACTAGTCAGGATGGCTCAGTCATGCACTTTGCCTCTCGCTGGACCTAAACGGCCTGCTCTGGGATCAACCTGCCTTCCCTGCTGATAAAGTGGTGCCCTCAGGGGAAAGAAAAGAGGATGTCTCACCGCTCCATCAGACCAAAGCATGCCCTTCAGACGCCTATGTCTTTTTTTCTATGAAGCCTTGAGCCTTGGTCTGGGGCAGTCGGGAGCGTTACCAAGCCGTGTGGTCAAAAGCCGTGCAGTGGGGAAACACATACAAGCCCATCAGTACCCGAAAGTCTCAGCTCGCTTCCAAGGGGCAACAACAGTCTTGCAAGGCCATGCTGGAAACTGCCAAGCTCAGGGAGGCAGCAGTGCTAAGGGGGAAAGGCCGTACCCAGGCTCTCCAGCCCTTGCACTGCCCTGAGTTCATTATCATCCCCGGCACAACTACGTGGATGAACTGGAAGCCTCTCAGGAAAATGGAGGAGGTAAGCTTGCCCCTGCACAGCTGTAATTCTGCGGGAGTGCCAGTGCATGCCTTCTCCACCCTCCCCACTGAGGCCACGGATTTAGAGAACACAGAACAAGACCCTTCCTGCAGAGCCAGTGGTACAAGGCTCGCCACAGGAAGGGAGGGTCGCGATAGCCGTTTCAAGCCACTTCTTACTTTTTCCGCTATTAATGCCGGAGGGGATTTGGCTCTTTTCAGATATTTGAGGAAAGCAGGGTGCAACACCAGCCTTTTCCCCTCACACAGCCACGCTCCTCTCGCTGTGCCCGGGAGGCTGCGCCAGGCAGCTCGCCCCACGCAGACGGACAGTCCAGCGCCACCTTCTAAGAGGAGCACTCGGCTCAGCAATTGGAAATCACCACCCTCATTTAACTACAAGCGCTTTTGAAAAATGACTTAGCTATGATACCGGAACCAAAGGAGGGTGTGTTTTTCTGCTTGATGTTTGTAAGAGAAAGGGAACGAGCGGCCGCTAGTCAAACTGGCTGGCACAGGCTCCTCTTAGTTTCAGGGATAAAACACACAGCTTTGATGCAAGCAGCAAATGGTGAAAACCACAAAGCCAAACACGACTGCTTCAAACTTCAGCAGTTGCCTGCCACAGATTATTTTTGCAGAAAACCAGCAGGTCACTCACATGGCTAAGTATTACCTGGCAGCAGAATTAACACTGATTTCATACGATTGATTTCTCAGCCCAACAGTAACATACTAAATATTTTCTTTTAAAAGAACAGACTGTCGTGGGATGACAGTGGAAGCCCACTGCTTTAAAGACCAGAAAACTTTCCAGAGATGTGAGTTTCTCACTGGCTGACGGAGAAAAGGGACTTTCTTGCTCCTTAGTGTTTTCCAAGCAGTTATTTTATGGGTCTCAAACCTCCACATTGTCAAACCAGAATTCTTCATTAAAAAGATCTTGCGTAAGACTGTCTATAAACTGAACCAAAGGAGAAGACTGTAAGTACTAAAATACACGATGAAACAGCACTAACTGCCAAGCAAACTGACAGGGGGGAATTCAAACTAAGATTGTTTTTCTATTCTTGTCTCACATCATTACAAGTCAGCTTTGGTTTACCCTGGAGAGAGACGTGGTTTTGGTTTTGTGCACCTGCCGTGCCACTCAGAATCTGTCCCGTCATCCCCACAGTGCCAGGGCTTTCAGCAGACTTGCTTCTCTCTGGTCCAATTCAGTGGAAATATTGCATAGCCGTGTTCATGGCCCGTTTCTGGGGCTTCTTACTCCAGAGTTATCACAACAGTGGTTGGCAGAGGCAGCTGCCTGGAATTTATTCTTTTACTTCTCCAGTCCTGGAGTCTGCTCTGTCCTTCAGTTTCAATTAACAGGTACACTGACTGGTAAAACGTGTGTATTGGCGGGATATGAGGTGAGAAGAAAGTGGAGCATGTAGTGCCCTGGCTCCACGTAGCAACCTATTCGGACCCCGATTTGCCCTACCCATGCAACTTGCTGACAGCGTAGGCAGCAGGAAAGCCAAGAGCATTACCCAGCTTCTGCAACAGTAAAATCGGTAACCGGGAGCTCTCTTGGCACTCCAGCACTGCGCGTGGGTTCACACAGCACTGACTTACCTAGAAGGGGCTCAAAAATGTCCCCACGCTCCTGTGCTGTGATGCAGGAACACATACCTGTTCCTCTGGGAGATTTGGGAGTATACTCATTGAGTGTATAATTGTACACCAGAGCTTTCAGAGGTCAGGAATAGTCTAACTGCTAGGAAAAGAGAAATGGCTTACCTGTTACTCTGCTCCTTTAGGACCTCACCCCATACACTTTGGCTCTTGGTCCTACCTCACTGCTACCGGCCCTCTTCAGAGGCAGCCCATCCGAGTCTTCTGGATGAAGCGTAGGTCCTCACCCCTCATGCCAGCCCTTGCAGCCTTCACTTGTTCTGCCTGCCTCCTCCGGTAGCCATCATCTTTTTCTACGTAGAAAGCCATCTCTTTTCTTGGCGTCAGTGATGTCACTTGGCTCTCCTCTGATCTTTCCACTGGAGTTCCCCATACCAAGAGTGACCTCACCATCATTTTAGCTCTTCCCTTCCTCTGTGGCACGTGAGACGATACCAGTTCTGGCTGCCTTCCACGCCCTTTCATCCACAAGACCAAACTTGTAGCATCTGTAGGGTGTCCTCTGTACTCTTGCCTGGCCTCCAGTTGCCCTCATTGTAATGCACTGCTGACTTGCAGGCCACGGAATTGCTCAGCATCCCCTTGCACAACCACGGCACAGCCTGCCCGTGCAAGTCTGTATTCAAGTTTTTTTCTGTTGAACCATTCTACCTTTTTGAATGGAATTTTTTACCCTTTGGATGAAAGTTTTCCATCCTTTGATGATCAAATTAGTTCAAACTCTTTGAAGTTATGTTTTGATAATAACAAAATTCTGTCCCTCCAATGTTACATATTCAGGCTTTATAGAGACCTATTTAATATGATAATCTTATCGCCTCCTCACATTAGAGGAAGTTCTGAGTAGAAGAGTTAATCAAAATTTAATTTTCTCAAAGTATCATAGATGAATGCTCCTGAACCCAATTTGTGTGCTTTCTGCTATTCAAATAGACACAAAGATACTGAGGGAGGAGGAGGAAGAGGGAGAAAGGGGACATGAACAGTATTTCTGATTAAATAAACTCTTATCATGGGAGTCGATTTGACTATAATTTGATTTTTATTTTAAAATGTGTATGGGTTACACTGATTTTTTTTTTTTTGCGATGCTGGAAAAAAAAAGATTATTGTTCCCTCATCAAGCTCATTGAGCATCTTCCACATTTTCACACTTCTGGATGCACCAACATCACTGGAAGGTTCTCATTCTAGTGCTGGTTACAATATGCCCTTGTACCCCTCTACTGCTGACTACGGATTGAAATAAACCAGATTCAAATGAGCCCCGACTGAGGGAAAACTGTTTTGTAAATGTCTCAACCAACCCCCGGCCTCAGCCCTGGAGATCTCTGCACCTGAACAGAGATTTTGGCTTGTTGGGAGCATGGCGGACTCTCACCAGGGAAGCCAAGAGAGCACTAACCTGTATTCCCACTGCAAACACTGATTGATCCAGATGTCAGCGCAAAGAATATGACTGACCTTTGCCTGTACGTGAAACAGGGAGACGGGGTCATGAGGGAGGGAAAAGACCCCTTGCTCAATATGATGAATACTGTCACAGCTGGTAGGTGTTGCTTTGATTCCTCAGTGCAAGCTCAACTTACAGGGACAGTACTGCCCTATCCATCAGTGAAGCCTGATACCACAAGGGGATGAGCGTACAGGCTTGGAGTGGAGACCTCAAGGAACATGAACAGAGGGACAACCATGGGGGACAGGTTTCTCTCAGTCTCACAGCTGACAGCAGGACAACTCGAAAAGCAGGTAGGTAGGCCTAACAGAGGAATGCAAGCTTGAGGAACTATGCCGTAAGCACAGACTGTAGAAATTTGACACTGGAAACAAAGGGGCACAGGGGAAATCTGAGCCTTGTAGGGTCTGTGAACCTTGGAACGTGCAGCAGTCCCCAGGCAAGGCGAGAGCAAACCTTGTGCCATTGTGCAGGAGGACAGAGGTGATCCAGCTATTTCAGGCGTTTCTGCCAAATGCTACTCTCACGCAAGCTAGCAGAACTGCTTGGATTTAGGATTTGCTTAGAGGTCCAAAAGAAAGCAATATAATCTACAGAAAATAAACAGCTCTTGACCAACAAACTGGATATTTTTGATGAGATTATAAATTTAGTTGACCACTGCAAGGATTTTGATGCTATGAAATTTACCCTCCATAAAAATATTTAACAATGTGCTCACAAAATTCTAATAACGCATTAAATGATACACATCATATTGATTAAAAAAGAATTGAGAGGAAACACTCAAAAGACGGACAGAAATCTGCAGAAGAGATGCAGGAGGAACAAACTGGACTTCTGCTCTCATTCTCTCTCTGTTGACTACAGATGAATCCTAAGAAATTAGCTCGCTGTGCCAACACCTTTGTGAATACTCTTGAGGTTGCAAGATACAATGATGCATTACATATTATGCAAATATAAAGTCACACCTCTTAGGCACAAAACCAAGGAGCTGCTATGCTGAGGAGCGGGGATCCTGATGGACTGCTCCAGTGAACAAGCAAGCGAACAAGAACCACACGGTGCAACGTGCTGGCCGGGCACATCAACCTGCTTCCTTAATGCATACGGAGGGGAGTACTGGGTAGGGGTTAGACAAGTTATCATACTGTTGTGGTGTAGACCCTGCTCCCCCCC
>VZSC01014401.1:120786-163461 GCA_013398225.1 Steatornis caripensis
GTGGTGGTGATTCTTTGAGCGACCGTTAAACCTTAACCACTCTCCCCTGCGACACACACCCAGGTGTGCTCAAATGCCAGATCTGGTTCGGCATTCATACACTAGAAAACCAGAAATGGTTAAGAGAAGGACCACAAGAATTGTACACATAAGAACATACCCGTAGTGGAGGCAGGATCTTAATTAGAAGGAAATTTTGGAAGTCAAGACGGGATTTTTAGCTCCTGAAAGATGCGCTCTACACAGCTGCAACATGAAAAAGAAAACTGCCCTACCACAGTGCATGCCCAGGAGTTAGTTGGTCCACATAGGTGGTGTACCAGCTTTATGGTCATGCTGGATGATAAACCAGCAGGGAAGACCCGCACAGCTGCCTCCTGCGCAACTTTCCATGCAACTACACTTAACATCGAAAGGATAAGCTGCATAATGCTAGCCGGTCATACAATATGTATTTCACATACCATTTGGTTTCTTTCTGGTTCTAGTTGCAGGAAGAGCAAATTGTACTTAAAAACGGCATAACGGATCACGGCCACCACTGGGCTGGGGACTTATACCTGAGAGAAAAGCCACTGACGTCTGAAAAATGTGGAAAACTTTCCTGGAGGACTGAACAGCAACACTATCACAGTATCCTAGTGCTTGTACTGGTACAAGGAAAGCACAGGCATCAAAAGTAAACACATCCTTAGCAGAAGTATTTTAAACCATTGACTTTATTAAAATACTTAATACACAGTTTGTAGAGGAATGTACTTACATTTTCTGGAAACTCCACTGAAACCAAATTTTAATTATATATTTAACAAATGACGAAACAGTGGATGAATTCATGCTGTACACCAAAGAACAGAGAAGTTAGGGGGTTTTTTATCATCGCTATTTTGCTGGCACAGACTCTTCTCTGCTTCTTAGCTTCAATCTCTTGAATACCTAGGAGCCGAGAAAGGAGGTTTGCATTTCTCACGGCACTAAACCCACCCGGTCCAAGTGAAATTCCATTTGTTTTCATCAGCTCCTTCATTCAACTCTTTCCCAGTAGCTTCCTCTTCCAGAAAAGCAAAGGTGACTGACCTCTCTAAAAAGCTACAAATCACAGTGCAAGGAGGTCTAAACCTTCTCAAAGTCATTACTTTTTCAAAATACCCATTTCAAGCTGCATGAAAAAAAGACACTGTCAAAATACAAGGGCCACAACACATTCATGGACTTGGTGGAATGCACGTGGAAGACAGCCTGCAGTGCTGTAGCTCTGAAGTAAAAGGTAAACCAGAAGCTAGGTCTTGTTAAAATGCCAGACGCAAGGGCTGGGAAGGAGAAAGACAGAAATAACCTGGACGCAGCCTTACAAGAATGAAATGTCCTAGCCTCATGGAGAAGGCTGTAATCGTCAGAGACATCGCAATTGCCACAGAACCATGAAGATCAGCGACAAAGCATATGGTATGACAATTTCAATGACAAGTATAATCCGGGGGAAATTATTTATACTGAGTGAAGAAATAATTAACTGTGTTTCAATGCAAGATGCACAGAGGCTGCATAGGTTTTCACATCAAATTGATAAGGCTCTTTTTAGGAGATAATTTTGCAACCTTGCATAGGTGATATTATATCTTTTCTATAGATAATATGCAGAAACTATGTACAGTTGAAAAAAAGAACTTTGATGAACGCATTTTTTCCCCTCAACTTTTACTATAGTATAAAAAGTAACTTATATAACTCCTTCAGTTCTCTAAAACACAATACAGAATATCCCAGAAAGAGATGCTAGGAACGCCATCTAAATGATGCTGTGTGCATTTATGCAACAGGTTGAAACAACTAGAGAAGCCACCACAAAGCATAGTCCTAAAGTTTCCATACAGAAAAAAAAAAAAGCAGGAGTTAATTTTGCTTACAAACATTAAAACTCATTTAAACAGAAATGCATTTTAGTTATAACAAATTAATGAGCTTCACTAATCAGACTGCTGAATGAACGGATGACTCACACACTAAGTAAACTACAGAGCCAACTCGATCCCTGCTTGATAAATGTACAGTAAACTTTAAAAAATCTGCATTTGGTTTCCAATTAATCCCAGCTCAGAACAACTCCTCCCTTAGACAACCAGAATGCAGCTTCCCAAAACAAATATTATGAACATCTGCCAATGTGCTGCAACAAGAGCCATCAGGGCATTCACGCGCTTCTTCGTTTGGTATGAAAGAAAGTCAGGTAGTGGACGAGCACGGTGCCGCAGGACAGCGGACCCCACCTTTGAAAATGAGCGTCGTGTTCCCTGGGACACTCGCCCACTCCCCTGAACGGTTTATCTTTGCCCTGCACTTACCCAAACCAGGAGACCTTCCGTCTGACTTGGCTCTCTCCCACCTAAACTACCTTCTCCTTCACACAGGAGTTGTCTGGCGTTCGTTTTGCCATTTTGTGCCTGGATCTAAAACATCATGATTAACACTGCTTATTACTCTTGCATATCACAGTGATGCGTACTTCTTAGTAATATTTACAACGGTATCACTGTGGAGAAATAAGCCCTGTACTAGAAACAGTCTCTTAACAGAGACCTTAATACTAAGGATTTGGTTTTCCTTATCTACAGATAAACTTAAAACGGCAAAGCTAAAATCAGCCCCACTATACATTCGGTATGTTAGGTTCAAACGGGGAAAAAACAAACACCCAGCACATCTGCTTTCAAAGGTATGCCATTTACAGGAAGGATTAACTTTTTTAATANTACAGATAAACTTAAAAAGGCAAAGCTAAAATCAGCCCCACTATACATTCGGTATGTTAGGTTCAAACGGGGAAAAAACAAACACCCAGCACATCTGCTTTCAAAGGTATGCCATTTACAGGAAGGATTAACTTTTTTAATATTTCAACAACAAAAATGCAGCTAATTTTGAAATTAGTGAAATCTAAAGCAGCTTAGCTTTTAACCAACACAGAGCACAAACAACATTGCTGTTTGCTGTTAAACACAAGTCTCAGAAATGCAGGGAAACTATGACCAATTATACTATGGGTGACAAATCGCAACCAGTTGAATAACAAGAATAAAAAAACACTTCTGCTTTTTTTTTTTTTAAACACAGCCTCTAAAAAGTAGAGCATCCCAATGTTTTCTCAGTTCCAGATTGCTGACATTATAAATTAAAGGTGAAAAGAGATCAGTATATAAACAAGGTGGCTTTCCATTGACTTCATTGTACTGTTCTTGTCTGAACTTTTGGAAATTGCATCTTCAAATACCAAAAGGTAACGTTGAATTACAGTTACAAAACAATGTCCATTTGTATGTGGAATTTGAAAAAAAAAACCAAAAACAAAAAAAACCAAAAAAACCCTCAAAAAGCCACACCCAAGTATTTACAGCAATTCAGATTTCTTTTTTTCCAGCCTTCACACTTGCATTTCACCTTCTGCAAAACTGTAAACACGCTATGCGCCAAGACCAATGCCTTATGTTATGGTACGCGGCCTTTTGGGTGGTGGGGGTGGCATGAGTTCAGTGTCAGGATCGAGGTGGTGTTTCCGCATCTGTCCTTGAGAAGCTGCTGTACATCTGTCAATGAACTCAAACAGCATCTCTTTCGTGACTGGATTCTGGATGCTATTGCATACAGCTGGGAACAAAGAGCATATTGTCAAGTTATGAAACCAATTTGTTGCAGTTGGTGCTTCAATAATTTAATTCCCTCTTCGTAAAATAAATAACAGAATTTGGCTTCAAGTATTCAGCCTTAAACTGGACTTTCACAAGACGGTTGTGTCCAGAGTCAAGTGTCTGTGCTTTGCCCCTCAGAGAGCAAGCAAAGCAGTGCAGCAGGCCCCTACCTTGTGGGAATCGCTCTTGTTAAAACAAACAACGCAAGGTATGCGTGCGTAGGCTTCACGGGGCAACTACAAAACCGCCAAGAACTGACATCCTACTGAGGCAAGCAACAGCAACAGAGGCCTTGTGAGAGAAGGCTTTAAAACACTCAACAAATCTGAATAGCTACAAACAAGACTGGCTTAATATTGAAAACCTCCGAATTAAGGTAACCTTTTTTTTCACCACTAAGTACTATAAATACCATAAATCCACAGTACTTTTTATTTTTTTTTAAGTGTATTCTGCCATATGCCTTCATATGGCAGAAAGACTTGACACCAAGCAAGCTATGTGTCTAGCACACCAGACCACACGATGGAGCAAAGGCCATAGTGGTGCGTGGCAGCCAAGGCATGCATGTACAAGCAGACTTGGATTACTTAACATGACTCTCCAGGTCATGGTTTGTAAGTAATGGCCCAAAGGATTTTATGGAACAAATAAAAAGGCTTACTTAAAATAAATTACATATTTTAACTACTTTTCCTGTATAACTTTATACTCCCCTAATTAATCCTCCCAAGAGACTTCGGGAAGAGGAAAAAAATTAAAGAGCAAGAAATTAAGTAGGAATCCTACGACTACCTTGGAAGAAAGTACAAAATGATTAGAGGATAATTTATAGCATGTAAAGACTGGTCACAGTATGGATGCAATTTCCATGCAAAACAATCTATCGACCCCCTAGAGTACTAAACAACATTAAGACTGCTTAAAACGTACTTGCAATATGGCATTGTTACAAGTAACAATCAACATACAATTTCCTGACTCTTAATAAAACACTCCTTTCTTTGCCACAGATTTTCAGAACCGTCCAAAGCATTACTTTACAACTAACAAAACACCTTGCTAGCATTATTTCTTTTAATTATCTCCTTTATTTTTGGTGAAAAGTTCCTTTAAAAGTTGTACTGTATGTGACTTTAGCAGTTGGAATTATGATTATCAGTAGTTTAGGAACAGAATTTGTGCCACAAGGGAGCTGGTATAACTAACTCTGTATCGACTTTTAAGGGCTGTTCTATCTTAATCACTCAAAAAGCCCTTCTCTTTTCTATTTGAAAGGTATCAAAGTCCAAAAGCAAGATGGAGACAGGTACTTACTTTGTTGCTATTTCAAGCATGGGAAATATAAATAGAATTTTTCATCAAGAGAAAGCAAATAGAGGAAAAAGGATCTAGAGAAGGGGACAACGGAAGTCTCAAATGAGAAAATAAAACTTTTGGAGATTTTGAAAAATGGTCAAAGTGAAAATTTAAAGCCAAAAGAAAACTTTCTGTTGTGAAAATTCCCATGGAAAACTTGAAATATTTCTTACAAAATAGTTCTTCCTGTAGCATTTAATTTTCTTTTAATTTTTATAGTTAGGAAGTTCATTATGTTTTGGTGGGAAAAAACCTCAGGAATAACATATCTGCTCTACAAATGGAGAAAATGAGAAGATAAAAAGGGCAGTCACACATGCTCTTAAGAATGAAGGAAAGAAGAATAGGTTGCTCCTCAAAGAAGAGAAAACTGCAAGGAAAACTAACTATTGAAACAATAAAGTGAAATAGAGAAGAGAAATTTAGGTCGTGGTGACAAAGAGATGTCATACTTGTATGACTTTTGTGGCCCATTCCTCCTTCCTGACAGCACTGCTCTGCAAGTATTTCAGCGACATTCTGTGCTGGTCCCCTAAGGTGCCAACAGATGTATTACCTCCTGGCAAAATGACCACATTTTGTTTATTCAGGGCAACAAAGATGATGAGGGGACTGGAGCATCTCTCCTATAAGGAAAGGCTGAGAGCCCTGGCTCTGTTCAGCCTGGAGAAGAGAAGACTGAGAGGGGATCTCATCAATGCTTATCAATATCTAAAGGGCGGGTGTCAAGAGGATGGGGCCAGGCTCTTTTCAGTGGTGCCCAGCGACAGGACAAGGGGCAGCAGGCACAAACTGGAGCACAGGCAGTTCCACCTGAACATGAGGAAGAACTTCTTTACTGTGAGGGTGCCAGAGCCCTGGAACAGGCTGCCCAGGGAGGCTGTGGAGTCTCCTTCTCTGGAGATATTCAAAACCCGCCTGGACGCGTCCCCCTGTGCACCCTGCTCTGGGGGCACCTGCTTTAGCAGGGGGGTTGGACTGGGTGACCTCCGGAGGGCCCTTCCAACCCCTGCCATTCTCTGATTCTGTGATTCAAGAAAATCTACTCACTGCTCAGGCAGAAATACAAGTAGAATGGTTTGGAGAAAATTCAACATCATCTAAACATGCCCTAGTAAATAGTATAGTCTTAAATATGATTAAACTTCATTTTGGCACTTAACAAAAGTCAGTATCAACATGACTGTTGTTATTCAGCCTTGCACACTTCTATTCAAACTCCTATGCTTCACCTGAAAGTAAGCAACCTCATTTAATTTACAATACTTGGCAAAATGGGTTTTGGTAGAAGAATACAAAAGTCTCACAATTCTGCAGGGATACACACCCACCTTTCATTTGTTTCCCTCTTCATTGTTTGTATGACTATTGTGGAAACTTAAGATGACATTTTCCCCTATTAATTTTCTAGCCCATCTGCCAAATAATGGTTTTGGTGTTTTGAATAGAGGTGAAATTATAATGGATTTTTTTGTTTAACAAATTCAGCTCATAGCACGCCAGTCTGCATTACACCCCGACAAGCCAACACAATGCTAGGAATTGATCTTAGTTAACTGCTGTTGCAATGCTGTTGTAAACAAAACTTTCTCAGGTCTCACTTAAAAGGCATGCCCTGACATTTAAAGTCTCTTTGAGCGCACTTGCTTCTGCGTTATTTGTTAAATACCGCATCAGCGTATTGGTCTAAATGACTTCAGATAACCCTGAAGCCAACGGATTCCTGCTACATAAAAGCTAAACAACCCAACCCATTCTATGATTCTATGATGACATGAGCATTTGCAAGATGAGGTATTACTCTAATAAGTCAGAGAAGCCAGGACTGAAACTAGAAATGAGAACACGGAGTGCCTTTCCTCCTTACACTAGAACAGAGTTAAAAAATTAAAATCTGAGCCTGAGACACTTTTAAAGCAAATTTTTCTACTCACCCATGGCAGTGCTGTAGGCATTTGGAAAGCTTTTGTCTACTCTCTGTCTCATGAAGACCCAGCTGTTGTTCTCAAACTTGCACTCTATAATTTTATTGTCATACTGTTTCAGTTCTTTTGTCACCTGTTTAAAAAAAAAAATTGTTTGGGATAAACGTATTTTAATTAACATTTCTATCTTTCTTTTAGGATAAATAGTAGAAGATCAAAAGCAGCCCTGCATTTTTCAGCAATATGCCTCCATCCTACACAGAAAAACTTCACAGACTACATCTCCATTATACATATGCTCAGCTACTCAACGTTTTAAAAATACTTCTCAAATCTGCTGTCAATATACAGCAATTATATTATGCTAAAACATCAGCAGCTCTAACAGAGGGGGGAAAAAAGTCACTTCTGGCCCAAATGCAAATAGGTTTCCATGGGAATAAACTGCTTCCAGTGTAAGTACTACTGCCAGCCTAAGTGCACGAAATGTATTACCCATGTTTCATCAACCGTCTTTGTTGAAGGCCTCAAAGCCAAATGTCAGATCTCAATACCAGAAAGAGCTTCTGGAAAATCATTCCACTCTTTACATTACTGAGGAATTTTTTTTTCCTTTTTCTCTTCATTTGTCTTTAAAAATTAACTCCAAAATAATGTGGGATTTCAAATCACGTATGTTCTAAATCTCTTTAAGGCCTCTCTTTATCGATTCATAGGTTTGTCAGCAGCCAATATCCTGAGCTATTTGTCTTTCTATTTGGCAACGCTGTGTGGTTTGGAAATGCGGTTTATATGCATTGGACTTCCCAGTTGTTTTGGCTACTTCACCCTGTGCATCCTAATCTACGATACAATGCAAAATTTTCAAGTAACCATGGTAACCTGAGAACCTTATCTAACACTTTAACAATTTTACCCATATCTTGCACTTCTTTCCAAAGGGCCTCCTCAGAAGTATAAAACTGTAATTAACTGCTACCTGCATTTAGTTCGCTATAGTTTACCAACGAAAAGCTGTACAAGGTAATATAACACTTTGGATTCAGGATCTTATGCATAAGCGCTCTCATAAAAAGGGACTGGTTATTGCAATTCATTAGCATAATTTTTCACCTCTGCTGCCTACTTGCTCCTGAGCGGTGACATGGGAATTTACTACTGTCAGAGGGATGCTGGTTTGAAAAAGGCCATAACTGTCTCCAGACAGCTTAATAGCACATACAGTGGAAAAGCCCACGAACCTCTTTTCCATTAATTCCCAGATAAAGGCAATTAATTCACGAAAAGGTCCTGAGTGTGGACTGAGTCCTCCTGTACTACACAGTACAGGATTTATCCTTAACTTCAGAAGCAGAATCCTAACATTTTTCTTGGTATTTACCCTGAATACTTGTGTTCGTTCCCAGACAGGAGCCCTGGGATTTTACTTGTCAAGTGAACATGACACTACACGACAATTTTGTTAAACCCGCTTACAACCAAGGCCGGTCCTGCAGCGGGACTGACACGGTCAGTCAGGTTTCCATGTCACACGTTATCCCTTCCTCCATTCACCACCTGCAAAGAGCTTTTTCACTGAAATCATTTAATCCTTAAGTTAAGTTTGCGTCTGCTGACTATCAACGAAATCAACTGATTGCCCAGATGAGCAATCTTATCCTTTGCAGCATGCTCTGAACAGCACTTCACTTCTTTCCATGCACACTGAAAAGCCATATACAGTCCAGACGTTTGACTGACACACATTTCTGGACATATTTATGTTCCATTAGGCGTATGCAGGAAAACACATCCTTTTCTAGCACGCTATGGATACATAAACCCAGGAAGAAGCTCTTGGCCGTGCTGTGCCTTGGGAAGGTATATTACTTTGAAAACAGCTGCCTAGTGGAAGCAAGGGCAGCAGGGGGTATGACCGTGTGTCTGATTTTCTGCCAAAGCAGGGAAATGTTACAAGGATCACCTACTAGAGAGAGAAACATATAAAACTGCAGGTAATGGCTTCAACTAACCAACCACCTCATAAGGCTTTTCTCCTTACAGCAGCCTTTCAGTACCTGACGCAGCCTACAAGAGAGCTGGAGAGGGACTTTTTACAAGGGCATGTCGTGATAGGATGAGGGGTAACGGTTTTAAACTGAAAGAGGGTAGATTTAGATTAGATATTGGGAAGAAATTCTTCACTACGAGGGTCATGAGACAGTGGAATAGGTTGCCCAGAGCAGCTGTGGATGCCCCCTCCCTGCAAGTGTTCAAGGCCAGGCTGGATGGGGCTTCGAGCAACTTGGTCTAGTGGAAGGTGTCCCTGGCCTTGGCAGGGGGGTTGGAATGAAATGAGCTTTAAGGTCCCTTCCAACCCGAACAATTCTATGATTCTACGGTTCTATTGTTTATTATTCTTCTAGTGTTTTGAGCAACAAATTAGATGGCAGTTTTAACTGACTGCGGCAATTAAGCAGTATTATTAACTATCTAGATACTTGTTTGGCCATGCATTAGTAATCTGGAAGATAGATCTTTCCAGAAAACATGAACATCTGCCAAAGCGCTGACTTAAATAAATTTTCGCATTAGGAAACTGGTGATCGTAGTCTTTAACAATTGCAAGTGGTAGTAATTATTTTACAAAGGAAGAAATACAGCACCTACTCTTCCCTATACTTTGCCAAATGACCTCAGTCTTGTAAGTCTACTTATTGTAATATTAACAAACATTTTAGGAACTGCTGGGCATCGGATCAAGACTACAAGTACTCTGAGCAAAACACACTTTTCAGCATTAAAAATACTCTTCTACTATTGTATCTTAGTAGACTTCTAAACGCATGTTTTTTATGCACAGGACTGAACAAACTTATAGTGATCCTTGAATCCATAATTCACACCTTACATCTACCTACCACTAGCATGCTACTTTCTATTCAATCCCTAGCCTATTTTTGGACAGCCAGTCAGAATTAGAAGCCCAAAAGATCACGTCTCGGACACGAGGCTGTCAGAGGTGGTGTGCATCCGAACAGTATTTCTGGTCTGGGCCACAACTGTGCCCTGGGCCAAGACGAACTCCTACCTGTACCCTACACTTCCAAGAGGAAGGAAATTGTTCCTCTGCAGGAATGCTCACTGTTCATGACTATATTCAATCTAGTCATCAGAAACCAGCCTACTCGCCCAACAGAAATCACTTGCCAAAAATACAGATTAGCTTCCTCTTGGAAGCTGATTCACTACACTACTGCTAGATTGCAAGATGTCACCAGAATAAAGTGGGCAAGAGCTGCAGCCCCATTTCAGCAACAGCTCAATATCAAATCAGACTGGATGTAATTGAAGACCGTTGCCTAAGAATGTCGGGTTACATGAAGATGACAGCTATCTTCCTCTCCCTGCTGAGAAAGGTTTCCCACTGCCATCATCACCTGGGCTATTCACTAGGAAAAACTTCGGTGGGGTAAGCTTATTCCTTTTTCTAACAATGATGACAGTTAAGGTTTAGGAAATCTTCCATTTTCCAGTCTCCTTCCATGCCCTATGTTCTGAAATAAACTGAAAATGTACTAAAAAAAGTGAGATATCTAACCCATCTCAAATTATCTTGCCTAGCAGAATAATGGA
Organism: Steatornis caripensis; assembly: GCA_013398225.1. NCBI lineage: Eukaryota > Metazoa > Chordata > Aves > Caprimulgiformes > Steatornithidae > Steatornis > Steatornis caripensis. The sequence continues at coordinate 131,369 of VZSC01014401.1, forward strand.
GCCATTTTGAGATGAATCACAACAGTGTGTTTACATGCAGCCACATTTTATGTTAATGTAGAGGAAAATGTGAAAAACCAATATGTCCAGCTGAAAAATAGGAGAAACCATTATCACTGAATGCAGTTAGCTCTAGTCCTGTGAACATGCCTACATTATCTTTGCTGACTAAAAGTGGCCAAGGCTTTTCTGTGTATCTCCACAGTGCACTTGATCATCAGACTGGTCCATCATTCCACCCGTTGAGTCATTCTTTCATTTACTTGAAGCATACATATTTTCTGTGAAGGCTTCACTCAAACATTAGTCTCATCCTTAATCCTGAAGGAGAATGAAATTCCTGGGCAAGTCACTACTTTACATAAGAGGTAGTAACAATGAGAATTTAGATTTTAAGGTAATTATGTGAATATTTCAGAAAGCATGCCTATAACGGACAAGCTTAAACTTTACAAACATGTCTACCTTACCCATATTCAAATTCTTTAGAAAGAAAGGAGGTGAGCTTTTAGATAAATGGAGACTTGACTGAACGAAGCTCTGTTTCCATATGCATATCTTTTTCAAAGCAACTGAAATTATTTTAGCTCAGTAAATAATCTCCTTTAAAGAAAGTGATGTTTGTAGGCAAAATCTTAACACATTCTATTTCAAATCCTTTCTCTCTTTAAATGGCTTTTTGTTGCACTTTCCCCTCTATTACCAAACATTTGTAGAAAGAAAATCATTCTTCAATTCAACTATTTCTATTGCTTATTCCATATCCCTAGCCATCAGCCTATTCCTAAGATCCCAGAAGAAACAATTGTAATAGTAGACATAGAAAAAGCAGTAGTTGAATTCTTACGAAATTAAAAAGATCTTTATTTCTAAATACAGAATGAAAAAAAGGAACCACAATGCACAAGCAAGATAAGATTCTAAATTTAATGACTTTCTATTTTCTAAGAAGAATCTGCCTTTTCTTCTTATAGCTAGCGTGTGCAATGAAGGCATTCCTTTTTTAAATGCTCAAGTACATAAACTATTTGTTTTCTTTTATTTAAACACAAGTTCCAATGCCTGGAACCGAGAAAAGTTTCGAGCTGCCACGTAAGGCCTGGAAAGTAGTTCTTCCTCTCTCTGATACCATAACTAACTATTCTCCATTAGGATCCATTCTCACAGACACAACAAACAAACAAGTGAAAGCAACACATGCCAAAATAAATGATCAGCTGTGAGTTCATGAGGGAGAAACCTTTTGGTTGCTTCCCAGTCTCCTACTGCAGGAGAACTGGAGTCCACATCTTCTCTAACCAGCCATCCTGCAAAAATTAAACCACTTTTTCCTAAGAACTGTCAAAAAAATATGACATTTGTGAGCTCCTTGTCCGGAGAGTATTGGGATACATTCAGCCACAAATGACAGTTTAGGAAATAAAATCTCTCCATCGCACATCTCAAATCCTGATTTCCGTGTTACTCTCAAATGCTGTGACCGCCCACAACGGCCAAGTACTATAGACTTTATTTCTAAACTTCTCAAATAATCTGGAATGTCCTAGACAACAGAAAGAATTAACCTGCCCACAGGTACTATGACTCCACAGCAGCAAGGGCATCATCTCCAAGGGCAGTAAGGACAGGGACAAGCAATGACAACAGTCAGGGAACGAAAAGAACAACTACATGCGAATCTGAAGAAATGAAGAGGGGTCAAGACTTCCTGAAGGCATAGGATGGAGACAGAAAAAATAAAGAAGCAGCAGTAACAAAATAAACAGCTTTTGAAGATATAAAGATATGCCCAACTCAAAATGAGATCTTTTTGAAGACTGGAGACTTGAAGGTGACAAGCAAACCCCAAGGACTTTCACGACAAACCAAGGCAATCGAGAGGAAACAAGGTGTGAGAAACAGATGTCCCATTTATTTTGAGAATACACCTAAAGCAAAGCTTTGAAGTGCATTATATTAGTACACGCCCAGCTTTCCAGAGCAATGTGCATAGGGGCAAGGACTATCCTGGGAAAGCACTCTTAAACGTGATTACAGATGAGGATATGAATATAAGAAATTCTAATGATTTGACTAAGAACATCCTAGAGAGTCAGTACCATGTAGTTATTTGAGCCCCCAACACAACACAGCACCGCACCTAATACAGATCCCAAGTTGTTCCTTCAGTGCTTCCTCCTAATTCTCAGACCGCTTGTTCACATGCTTTTAAAGAACTTTTTCCCCGTTCACCTGAAGCATCTCATGTTTTCTACAGTAAAACTTCTCAAAGAACCGTAAAACTTTAAGAGATGTTATTAGAGGCCTGTTCATACCATTAGGGTACACAGGACCACAAATACTAATAGTGTCAACTGGCAAAAGTTAATCAGTTAAATAATCTGCTTCACATTTTTGCTCAAGCCAAACCAGATTTTCTAATGCAGCTTAATATCCATTTCTTAACACGATTCAAGAGACTATTTCATCAAAAACATAGATTTGTTGAAAGCAAAATAAGAGCACTGGTAACCAATTCTGTTGCTAAATTAAACATACTGATTGTGTTTCCTTTTAAGTAATATATTACCCAACAAACGGTTAGCTTGGGTAAACACAATGCAGTTGATATGTTTATTTAACATTAAAGAAGCCTTCTAAGCGTAACTACACTGCTTCTTGTGTACATAGGAAATGGAAATGCTCCAATTTTGAGATCTCATTCCTGGAAAGGAACATTAAGGAAATATAAAAATTCTAACATTTTTGTTCATGCCAAATTAAACCACAATGTTAACACCAAGCACTGGAAAATGATGGGAAAAAAAAACGAAAAGGAAAATAACGTTTCAAAATCACAAGTGAGGCTTTTTAAAATTGTGGATTTTTTTTTGTGTCAGACTTCCAGTGTCTAGGACTCACCGTTCATGATTTATTCTTTCTTTTTAACATATAATATTTTCTAAAAGAATCTCTCATTCTTACATGTAGTAATTTCAAATACGGATACCGTTGTCTGATACGCAGAATGGGTTGGAGTCCTGGGGTTTTCCTGACAACTGAACGATGGAAACACGAGAAAGAAAAAAACCTTCCTCTTATCAGTGATATTACAAGTTTAAAGACTTCCAGCACCAGCTGGAAATAAGATTTCTTAATGTATCCCGGAAGGTCTCCTGTACACCTGATCTTGCAACACCATCTGAACTATCTGAAAAAAGCTGCTGTTTTTCTCAGCCTTGTTTGGGACTCTCAGAGGAACACTGGTATCTACAACAAAGCAGATAACTGGTAGCTGCTAAGAATATGATGTGGAAACACATCTGTGTTTGCACAAATGCTTTACTCTATGATGCACACTCTTCAAGATATTCTTTTACTACGCTTCCCGTTCCACTCAATGGAAAAACCTGATCAGCCACAGCAAATCAACAAACTCTTCAAACACTTCGGGGCATTATAACTCAGGCATCTACAGTACTCAAAGAGCAGCTGACCTTCTGCTAGACTTTGCAATCTCCACCTAACTCCTGAGAGAACTTCAAAGCTTTTCAGAAACCTATTTTCTTTTAATCATCGTCAAGAATGGGAAGCAGAGATCCGAGGGTCCACATACATCTTGAGCAGTTAAATGAAATAAAGTAATAAACGGTTGTCCTCCTAGACAGATATCCCTTGCCCACGCACTCTAATCATCACAGGCCTATGGATTTAAAAAAAAAAAAAAAAAAAAANCATCGTCAAGAATGGGAAGCAGAGATCCGAGGGTCCACATACATCTTGAGCAGTTAAATGAAATAAAGTAATAAACGGTTGTCCTCCTAGACAGATATCCCTTGCCCACGCACTCTAATCATCACAGGCCTATGGATTTTAAAAAAAAAAAAAAAAAAAAGATAATTGCCTGGACATCATCTGTGAAAACTGAGAAACCGAAGAATTCTGTGCTGAGCACTCATGAACCTGGCATGTCTCTACTGCGATGAGTTCTTAAATAAAGCCATATTAAAAAAGCAGCTCATATAATTCCGACCTCTCAGCATGTGCTGACGAAAGAGGAAGAAACCGTAGGAGATGGGGGAACTGCAGTAAACACCCAGGCAGTAAGAGAGCAGTAACAGAGCTCTCAAACCAAGGGTCACTGTGAACTTACTGTAGAGAGGATGCATATTTGGTGCAAACGGAGCTTCACTTGCTCTACAGCTCATGAATATGCAGGAAGAGGTACGAATAGTGCTTCACCTCAAGCACCTGGGGTAACTTTGCAGAGGCCAGAGACAGCCAGCTTGGATTTGGCACACCAAGAATAACTGCGCCACTAATAATCCTTGGGGTCAAGTACTGAAACTTGAGGGTGTCTGTCAAAGTACCAAATAAAAACAGGCAGATGCAAGCAAAGTAGTTAAAATGCCACAGCAAACCACAGAACTGTTCAACAGGCTACGCAAAAACGAATCAGCAAAAAAACCCTTTCAGTGAAGGACAAGGAATCCACCGGAGGTTTCTGAGAAAAGCCACCCCCCACCAGGAATGTAAACAACTGTACAGGAGGGGAAGATACAGCAAGGATTACACAGTGCAAGTTGATATAAAAATTTGTAATCATAATGAAGAAATGATACCGGGAGGAAACATTTCACCCACAGCCTGATACATTTTGAGAACTGTATTTCTGCTTGNGGAACGTAAACAACTGTACAGGAGGGGAAGATACAGCAAGGATTACACAGTGCAAGTTGATATAAAAATTTGTAATCATAATGAAGAAATGATACCAGGAGGAAACATTTCACCCACAGCCTGATACATTTTGAGAACTGTATTTCTGCTTGACATGAGCTAGCTCAGGAAAGCCAATCTTAACCCTCATTTGTGTTTTACTCAGACTGCTTTTGCAAAAGGGACCCAGCCCCAAACTGAGAGCACTGCATGCTAAGACACAAAGATCCAGGAAAGAAGAGTTATCCACCAACAGTAAAGAATATACTTTGAAAACACCACTTAGCTCATTCATAAATTATGAATTTCATAAGGCTTGTTGTTCTCAGTTTGCAAATGGGGAAACAGAGAGAGATGGTTTGTGGTCACAGAACAGGGAGAGCATTTACCACCCATTAGTTCTCTAAACCCAATCTTAATTACCCCTCAGGTACTTACACTCATGCTACCAAGAAATCCTGTGACACAGGACAGCTGAGATCTCTTTAATAATTTATCAGTAGAAACCCAAACAAATCTTCCAGAGACAAAGCAATGCTATTACTATTTTACAACCTTTGGCAACGCTATTTCTATACCTCAAAATAAATGAAAGATAACCGAGATGACTGTGTCAGAATAGGAGGAACAGTTTTTCTGACATTTTCATGTGTTGGACTTCACCTCTGTAACGCTTGCTGTCTTGACAAATGTTCGTGTTTATCACACAGAGATTTTACAACGTACTTTCTCATATGACTGTTTTTCATCTTTTCTTTGTACCCAAGCTATTGCTACTGCAGGAGTCTAAATTAGTCTCGTTTTATCTGTACTTCTTACACCCTACAAGGGGTTCTTTCGCTTGCCGTCACACCGCCGGGGCTGGGTTTTAGGGAGACCCCCTGTGGCTGGGCTATCAGGAGCTTCCCAGCAGCCTTTCTGTGTCCTCTGAGGAAAAACTACTTCCACAAGTCAGATAGTATCTGATTGCTATGTGGGCCCCAGCCGTTCAAACTCTTATCGTTGTAAGTTACTTACCTCTGAGCAGCTTCATAAGATCAAATAGCCTGCACTAGCGTTAGCAGGATCGGGCCCTAAACCTAATTCTAGTCCTTGCTTATCTGGCTTCTGATGTGTTCTCAGAAGCCGTGGTTTTCTACTCTTTCAGAGAAACGCCAAATGATACCAGAATAAACCAAAAGAAATTTAAACTAGAATCCAAAGTAGCAAGTAATTGCAAGTGAGTCTTTTAAACCCGCTTTTACTCGTAAGAACTCGGAGCTTTCAAATTACATCCATTATGAATCATATTCTTTTCTTCGATTTAGATCCCAAACAGCCAGTTTTATACGCTTGAAGTTCTTTTCCCCATAAATCAAAATTCACCACTGAGAACAACTGTGTTAACGCCACGAAGAAATTTGTTTGCTTTGTTAAATTGAGCTTCAAAAGCATGAATTGAACGTGCATTTGTGATGGCAAGTAATGCCCCTTTCTTGTATCCATTCAAGACGTTTACTTTATTACAGCTTATTATAGATGTACTGTCTAAAATGCAGCAGCATGACTGTTCAATTTCCAGGCCATAATTTTATGATAATCATATGTAATATATTCATATGTCTACTCCACCGCCTAACAAAGCCCAAACTGGTTTGTTAGCAGCTCTGCTTCCCCCGTGGTTCAAATTTTTTTGCCTCAGAACATTACTGAATAACAACATTAAGAAAGATATAATCAGAATTTTACTTTGTATTCTTCACTATAGTAGGCAAACAAAGAAACATAGAATATTGGAAGCTGAATTTGGCATACTGACTTTATCAAATACTGGTATCTAAGTGATATGTAAATTATTAAACATGCTATGCAAGCATTATTAGAAAGGTGGGGGTAGGGAGCAAGACTATAAATTTATAAATGTTTTCGACATCTAGAATTCCTGTTCATACTTGAAAACGTTGAGATTGTACAGAGATAATGTGTGCATAAACTAAGACCAGAGCTAAGCAAACTTGCTTTTAATCCCTTATATTTAACACGTGTTTCAGTTTTTGCCTAGGACATATTTAAAAAAAGCAGTAAATTCTTTTTTCCTTCATCCATTTCAGAGACAATTCCCAGTTACTTACAAATCTGATACCAGAACACACAGAGGCGTACAGGACTTGTAGGAAATAAAAATTCAGACAATCCCCATCCACTTCACTAGACTGAATGGTGTGTCATCAGCCAAGTCTCCTACAAACCAAAGGGTTGAGCCAGACAGGAGAGCTCAGTCTTGCTCATTGTAGCTTGTATATGGTCTGTGTAACAGCATTTTTAAGACAGTGCCAGATCTTGAAATCACACAAGTGTCTTACAGCAGAGTAACTTCTTGTTTTTTAAAGAAATTTTTCAAAGTTTTGTATTTGTATTATATAAGAAGGTAAGAACTTTGAATTTTCAAATACAGGATGACAAAAAAGGTCAAGCTACAACCATTTTTAAAACGTCGCCATTTTGAGGGGGCATTGTCACACCTGATCGCTCAGCTTGGAGTTCACAACCTTCATTTTTGTAGCTAATGGCACAGGATGAGTTTCAGGTGACTGCCAGAACCACTTAAGTGAGGGAGCTGATACATGATGAAACACTGCAGTTAATATAAAACACAAAGCCAAGAAGAGCCAAACAACAACAACCACAGACACAAATCTACTCAGCAGTGCTATAAAATCCAAATAATAAAGCAAAGATGTCTTGGGGAAAAAAGCTGCAAAAGCCATGTGCGGGATTTTTCACTGTATTTTTCATCCTTCCAAGATTTCAATTAGAAGGAAAATAATCTTTTTTTTTCCCCCATTACTGATAATACATCACAACAAAAAGATTAATGGCTGCTGACTTAACGCAGACTTTCAAAAATTAGCTTTGATCAAAGCAACTGCTGTAGTGAAAGTCAACTGCCCTAACTCACTTCTCAACTGCCTTCATAGCATTTAGCTGGCTTGAACTCCCCCCGTTCCTTGAATAGTTTGTCTTAGACTTCAAAGTCTAACTGGCTTTGAGTTTTAAATCACAGAAAGTTTTTTTCCTCCTTCTTCAAAAGCAATTAAAGACATTCAGTATAATCTGACCTATAATCTAAAATCTAAGCATGCAGGTCTTCTTGATCATCGTGCGGTTACAGAATGGAAGGCGCTACACAGGGAAGTTAATCGTGCTCAGACCCTGCAAATGGTTTTATGGTGCCTGCCAGCTGATGAGGTCAGTCCTCTAAAAGAAAGGTAAGGGCTAATCTATCAATGGCACAAATTTGTCAGTAAATGAGGCTATAGAGGGGTTCTTACTACTTTGCCTTTCATTGCAAGGCTCTCCTTCGTTTCTGTTCTTATTAATGAATCTGCAGGGTTAGGAAGCCAGATTTCCCAGGACACCTCGGTAATGGATGTGGGGTGGGACGACGGACTGCAGTAATCACAAGGCAGAGGAATGGATGATATTCATGGACTTCGAAGAGTCACAAATGGCTTCAGAGCATTTTATGGATTTTGCCAGATACAGTCTGAGAAACCTATGAACTTCTTGGTCTGTTTGGGCAGCAGCGTTTTTAGACAAATCGATAAGGATTTTATCCAAGTTTCTGTTTTACTATCAACTAAACAGGATTACAACTTTGAATGGTGAGTGCTGACAACAGGAGACAATTAATGGTTTGATAGTGGGTCCTGCCAAAGCCCTGAAAACAGGCAATCCAGGAAAAGCCCACTGTACACGAGCATACTGCTCAGGGCTTTGCTCATACACTTCGTTATTGTATGGTAGATCAATAACAAAGTAAGCGAGCGACAATATTGCATCTTTATTCTTAATTCACAAAATAACTTTACCCAGTTAGCCTGCAAGAGCTAAGGCAAGCAAAGCCCAAAAAGTCTCTTCAGTTTTCTAACCAGATGACCTCTCCAAAAACACACTCATTATAAAGCTGTTGCCTGCAAAGACCTCTACATGGGCTGATTCTTAAATTCTCCAGATCGCAGAGCCTAACTTGGGCACTCTGCTCAAGTGCTACAGTTGTGTGTGAGCAGCCATCCTCCCCCACCTGAAGCCTTAGGACTGAAACAGCATTACCTCCCTGACAAATACAGCTGAAAACATTTGTTTTGCTTTTCACATGACGTATCGGCATTACAAGTAACATCACAAACCTGTTCTAGAGCCAGCCAGTACCACTAACAACTCCAGCCAGGAAAAAAAAAATAATTCTTAAAAGCTCTTCTCTACAAGAATAGGCAGCGCTGGAAAGAGATCAGAAAAGAGAAAGGAAAACCAGGTAATGGCAACTGCAACTCTGTAACCCGTTGCCCAGTAATCTCATGCCTATTTTCATATGTTAAACCAAGTTCATTAGTTTGCTTTAGATGAAAGAGTTTTATGTGCATAATTCTACAGCTGAAAAGCCCAAGGTAAAAGGCAGTCGATTTGTCAGGCAATAGTGCACACAGTGGGGAAATCCACGAACTGAAACAGAAAGCCTTGGTTTGTAGTTTTCTGCTATAACTACTAGCGCTGATTGCTAATTACAGATTTTTTCCTGAAAGTTCTCAATATTAACAAGCTAGTAATTAAGTAATTCAGGGTCTGTTTGCTTTAGTGTTTGCTTCAGTATTTTAAGTCCAAAACCTCTGACTCACTGATCTATGAACAACCTTCTAAATTACTCAAAGATGTCCTTTGTTTTCCTTCTGTTGAAGTTAACTTACTCTGAAACCTTCCTCTATGCATTAATGGCATCCAAAGTGTAACAGGTGGAAAGAGAATGTAATGATGTAGGAAAATACACTGATAGTATCTTGCATTATTGCGTAAAAGAACAAAAAACATTCTTGTGTCTAATTCTGCTTTTGAATATTCCTTTACATTGCTTCTGCTCTTCCCTATATCCCACACAGGTTTCTCCAGAGGTTCTGTTTGTATAGAAGAAATGCTACAACACTTAGTTAATCTGCTCCTGCAATGGCCGGCAATCAGGCATGGCTAACCATGACCCACTAATGAAATGAAGCAGAAGCTGGGTTGCACTTGTCTGTATTACTGTTAAATTACAACTGGGTAGGTTAACATATGACACTAATCGGGCATTTTATTTCTTGTGCGGTGCAGCATTAATACATACGCAATGGGCAGCTTCCTGAGACAGAGAGGACCATGGTCAATATTAACCACCTCTGGAAGACTGCCTGAGTCCTAGCAGGCGGAACGGCCGGACCGAGAGGCTTCACTGCACCATTTTGCTACAGCCTCATTCCCTCCCACTTGGAGCACTGTCAGGGTCTTGCTTGACCCAGAGAAAGAAAGCCAGCGGCTGACTTCTGCAGAGCTTAAGCGAGAGAACTGCCCTCCAGCAGAACCCAGGTCTTTACTCCCCTTCCGTACCAACGCTGACTTCTCTGATTCACCCATTAAAGACAGATAAAAATCTCACACCCGTGCCTGTACAGAATCCAGCACGGCATCTCATGAATCTACCAACTGAGAACATACTCAAATATTTTTTATTACAACACATTAGGCTAAAATCAATAGATTCATTTACCGAAACGGATTTAAAACTTCAGCTAATCAAGGGAAAGTAACATTTTTCTCTAGTGACATTTCATTACAGCATTTGGTTCTAAAGTCACTGGCAGAAATTTTTCTATACAGCAATTAAACAGTAACTCACTGAAGTTAGTAACACAAAAAGCAACACTGATATTTACAGTTTCCTCCCCAGCAAATGAAAACATCTACGGTTCTCAGAAAGACAAAGTGTCTGCACAATGGTTCTAGCAATGCTGCCACATCTCTGATCTTTCCATTTCAAATCTTTCAATACAATTTTTCCCAAAGATATAACATGCTATTTTCTCTACAATCAACCTCTTTTTCCTTTGAAGAGAAGCAGAAGTGGCATTTTGAAAACTTCAATTTGCTGAAATATAATAGCACCACTGAGCTCTGTTGTTCTTCATTTTTATTCTCACTTTATGCTAGAAAGATAAAACTGCAGTGGTTTTTACTATTGTCAAACAAAAAGTAAATAAATAATGGTTTCGTTGATTGTTACATAACAAGATACTGCATCACTATTATTCAACTGAGTTTTCGTATCTATTTCTCTCTCAAATGTGAAATTTTACAAATACTACAATCATTCTGGAATACTGCCAAGCTGAGGTATATGTGACTCTAGCAATGAAAACAGTGAAAGCCAATTTGATGAAAAAAATAATTTCATTAAGTATTTCGCTGTAAATCATACTAATAGATGAACAAATTAAGAATGCAAAAAGAAATGATCTTACGTGATTTACTGTCTACGTACAGCTTCATTTTCCCCTAGGATTACTGCTTTCTAGGTATCAAAGGCATTCTTCGAATTGTACAGGTGCTATTTGTCATTTCCTTGTCGAGGAGATAAGCATCCTTCTGCTTCTACTAGTACGAAACCTCATCTTTTTGCCTACAGGCCAGCCTTTCATGGGCACAATCTAGTTTAATTCCACCTTCCTCCTTATTTGCTAACCTTCTGTAAGAGCCACCAACTTTCTCATCAGAGGTCTAACGGAGCCTAAGATCGCAGAATTTATCTGGTTTTACAGATTATATTTCAGGAAAGAAATGGTGGAAAAAAATGGATCTGTGAAAATCTATTAGCAGTAGCTGAAGTGACATTTAAGCCACAACGCTTGTCTGTGGGGAATACTGTACTGGAAATGCTCACTTGTAGTTAAAAGAGCTGTACACTAAGAATTTGGTTTTACATGAGCCTTTAATATCGTAATTGGAAAAATCCAGAGGCAGGCAAGGCGAGTATTTGCACCATTACTTTAGGTACTTAAAATTTAGGAGCTAGTTTCAGTATGTAATCCACTGAGAGAGACTGGCACCTCTAGAAAGCAATTTAAACGACCCAGCGAGTCAACTGTCAGGCGCTTTTCTTAGAGATTCCCAGATTCGCCCTTGGACTCAACTGTTTTCCAGTGTCTATACAGGGAGCCCGTGGGATATGGGGGCTGAAATTAGTTCATGTGACTACCCTCCTTTATAGGTATTATAACTAGACAGGATATTATCCACAACCCCTTTTCCTTTGTAAGCTGATATCCTGCATAATTACCTCATTTGATATTTCTTCTACCTTCTGTGTTATTGTTTCCAGGCTTATTCTTTTTCATCTATCTAAATTTAATCTGCATTTGCCTTTTACTAGCCCTAAACCAGCACAGTACCTCTCAATATGATCATTTCTGCTGTCAACTGTTTTTCTCCAATCTTATCAGTATCTGACATTTAAAATATTTCTCATTCATGATGTTCACTATGCATTTTATATATACTATAAAGAAAGGTCTCAGAAACAATTTCCTAGTCAAAGAATTTCCCTGTTATACCGTCTCTCACCCTTTGCAACTTCAACATCTTGATTTATTCATGAGTAATTTATTTTAAAGGCATTATCATCTGCATTTTGCAAAGGTACTACAAGTTCAACCTCATTTATCAAGTTCAACCTCATTTGTTCAGTTTAGACTCAAAATAACTCACCTCTCAAAAGCTTAATAAATGTAGATATACTCTGCCTATAAACTGTTTACAACAGTTTTCTTTTTTTCCCACCCTCAAGCCTCATCTTGGCTCATGTTCTCATGATACTTTAAAACAATAAACAATTAAGGAATTGTTTAAAAAAAGACCTAAGATACTTTTCCCAAATACCTTTCTACTGTCTCACTCGATCAGAGTAAATTTCTAATAAGGTCCAATTTTTATAGTTTTATTTAGAAACCTTTTTTTCGCATCTAGTTTTTCTCTTTGACTCTCATCCATTCTACAGCCTTTATTTCACTTGCCTACAGCACCAGCAAAAGCTTCTATTGCAGAAAGAAAAGTCAAAGAACTGATTTAGAAAATCAGAACAGATTAATAAGTAACAATTATGATAACAAAATATGACATGCAAAGAATAATTTCTGAAGGAAACAATAAAGACGCACAAATTCAGGACACTACTTTCTCTGAGAAGACAATTATCTACAATGAGTTTCCTAAATTGCCTAAAACTCTGAGAAGCTCGAGCACACTGCTATAGTGCTTGAGTATTGTATTCTCGTCAAAAGAAAATGCAAATGCGATTGCATTTATGGAAACTAAGCGTGGGGATGTCTACATCAAAGGAAAAACCAGTCGCTGCTGCAGCTCAGTCAAGCATAGGGGCTGGCCTCATAAACAGCTGTTGTTATCAAGGTATCCTCAATTACTCAGAACAAATTATGCTCTCGATGTGCAGAGGCACACCCAAACCAGGTTTGACAATGCAGTTATAACACAGGAACAGCTGCAGCAACAAATTACCATGTTCGAGAGCTTAAAATCATCATGGACAAATCATCCTCTTCTGCAAGTTGATTTTTGTAAAACATGAGAAAGCAAAACAAAAGCTGGTGCCAGCCCCAAATCACCCACGTATGGGAGCCAGAACACTCTCAAACACTGGAGCCTGAGAAAGAACAATATGACAAAGAGGACAAGGACAATAGCAAAACACAACTTGCACTACAGCACGAGAAATCTGGCAGTTTTACAACGACCAGATCAGTTATTCCACTGTGACAAGTATGAGGGCTCAATGCAACGCAGCTGAGAAATATCTGCAATATCTATGCTCATTTATTGCTAAACCAAACCTCCCATTCCCACTATCTTTCTCCGCAATTTTTCGTTGGTAGTGCGCATTAACTTTATGATTCAGAGACAGAGCTTAACCCTTTTGTTTTGCCGTCTCTTCAATGTGGAAAATAAACTATTTGTCTATTAATGTGTTATTTTAATGAGACATAATCTGCATTTCCTAATGCTCACATTTAGCATAGCATGTTTTCATACCACTGGGCATAGGAAAGCTACTGTAAGCAAAATCTGCTTATCACTTTGAAAATCCAGTTTTCTGTATGAGTATACATCTCAGAATAGTATCTGTATGGGGTCGACAGTAAACATTTGGAAATTACGAGGAAGGTAAGAAAAAAAAGAATTCAAGAAGAAGGAATGCTGAGACGAAAAAAGAAAATAATGAAAACTAAATTCATATACTAGCACATATATAAAAGTCATATATAAAGCACATATATTAGCTACTGCTGGTTTCAAATCTCATCAACAAACGAAATGAAACAGGAACCTCCAAATCTACCATCCCCAATGCGATAAAAAGTTGCTGGCTGGATTAATCTCGTAGGTATTACGACAAAAATACTCCAACCAAAAGAACTGAAGCAGAAAATATGAGTGGTCTTAGGGATTAATTTTGGAGACTTTTCCTAAGGGGCACTGTAGGTCAGCGTCACTGCTGGAACAGTGGTGGAGATGGGAGGAGAAGGGAAGGTACGAACGTTAGATAGCATGCCCATGTCCTGCCAGCACACATGCAAGCTTTGTCTCTGCAGTACTTGGGCGTCCCGTGTTGTATGCTGTTATGCACTCCTCTTCCCTTACTAATACCCATCACGCACAACAGTGAACGTCCCATTTCATGCATTTACAAAGTCTCCTCGGGGTGTTTACATCCAACAGCTACCCACTGGCTCCTCTCCTTCCAGCCTGTTACTCTTGAGCTTCGCTACTAATCTAGCCTGTGCTGCCAATTCCAATTTCTTTTCTTCTTTGCTGTCATTCTTTTAAAATTAGTTATATGGCTCTGAATAATCTATAAACCTCTTAAATTTTATAGACATTCCTGAGAATGCCAGCTTCTCTCAGTTCCAGTTACGCTCACAGATTTTCAGCGTAAGCCAAAGACGCTTTATTCTCAATATACACCACACACTCCATTAAAAAATCCATACTGTCTCATTACGTGAAAAAAGCTGCAGAATGACTTCAAAGGGAAAAAAACCCAACCCTTTCTTCTTCTAAATAAACATTTTAGTAAAGAAAACACAACACGTTCTTTGAAAGAGGACCATAGGACCTCTGGAAGGTAATGCAATTCTACTCTTCATGTGAAAAAAGACGCATCTCTTCATATTTTTGACATTATGAGAAAACCAGCCACTTACAGAGGTAAACATTTAACAAGAAAAAAAGCAAGATAGCAAGACTGGAAGTATTGAAAGCCTCGTATAGCGCAAGTTATGGTGGCAGCCATAGGAAAAGATAAGGACGAAGAACTGACTGGTATACTGTATATTAATATTATGGACTGAAACGCTATTCAATCAGTAACAGCGGAGGCTCAGAAACATCCAACTGTACCATTTCCCAATAAACACAATAAATGCTGCAGTTTTATATATCCTTAAGAACTACTTATATTCCACAGTAGTGACTGCTTATACTCTAGAATGTCACAGAACCCTAAAAATTCAGGTTAGAAGGGGCTTCCAGCCATCAGCCAATCCAACCTCCTGCTGTAAGGCTGGGTTAACTTCAAGGATGAGTCAGGTTGCTAAGGGCCTTTTCCAGTTAAACTTTGAAAATCCCATGAACAGAGATTTTACAGCCCCTCCAGGCAGCCTGCTGCCATGCCTAACCAACCTTACCGTGAACATTTTTTCGTTACATTCAACTGGAATTTTCTCTCTTCTTCCCTAAGCATCTCTGAAAAGCGTCTGGCTCTCTTTTTTCCTGCAGTCTCACTATAGTTGATGGAAGACTGCAATTATTCCCCCCTCTTCTCATGTCTCTAAAAAAAAAACCAAGTTCTTTAACCTCTCCTCATAGGCGACAAGCTCTACCTTTCATCCTGACCCCCGCAGGAATCGCTCCAGCGGAGTGACTTCTCTTGCACCGGGGAGTCCAGAACGGCACACGGTTACTGCAGATGCATCTCACAAATGCTTAAGCAGAGACCAGTGACTTTCCTTGACCTCCTGGCTACATTCTAGCTAACACAACCCAGGGTATGGTTGGCCTTTACCAGTGCCAGGACACACGGCTGGCTCACATTCAACTTGTTGCCATTGGGACCCTCGGGTGTTTTTCTGCAGAGCCGCAGTGCAGCCAGTTAAAGCTCCAGCTTGCTCTGTCCCTGATGCACAACCCTGCATTTGCTTCTCTTGGACTTCAGGAGGTTCCTTCGTCAGCACTTGTTTTTCTAAGGTTTTTGAGAAATGAGGTATTACCCTACCGATTTTCTATTGCTAGGATGCATTTGTATTCCAAAGCCCAGGAAATGGAAGGCTTAAAAAACTGCAATCT
The DNA here is from genome assembly GCA_013398225.1 of Steatornis caripensis. NCBI lineage: Eukaryota > Metazoa > Chordata > Aves > Caprimulgiformes > Steatornithidae > Steatornis > Steatornis caripensis. The sequence continues at coordinate 147,269 of VZSC01014401.1, forward strand.
GTTCATTTTTACAATACTCACTAAAAGCATTTGAAGATTTTTTTTTCTTAAACAGTTAATACAGAAGTAAATAGAAAACTAAGAAAAAAACCTCAATAAATTAAGATCCACAATCAATTAGCTATTATTTTAACCTTTCCAGAAGGCTTAATTTACCCTATGCTTAGCAAGAACAAACTTGGATTGATTTTAAGAAAAAAAACCTACTAGGAGCCGAAATAACAAAAGCTGTCCAATAACAAAAAAAAAAGAAAGAAAAAAAATCACAGTCCAAAACCAAGCACCAATTATTCTATCTTATTGGCAGCAACAACACAAAACTGCAGAGGTAATCTTCCTAATTCTGTGGACTTCTATGGAACACCACATGCTTTACAAAGAACAAATTTTGTAACTGAATTCATAGGCATAATCATGACAAAAAGCAAAATGGGGACTATCTGATCCATCAGAACAGAGCGAATTTATAAATTATAGCTCATTAACATTTTGTTCTTAGGGGCAGCAATTGTGACAGCATACAAAATCACTGCTTCAGTTTTTGCAGTGCTCATGCAGATTTTCTAGTTGTTATTCTTTTTCTGTTTACATCACCAGTTCCAAGGCTAGATTATTTTTTATTTTATTCCCCTCCCCCCCCATGTGTCTATAGAGAGTAAATGTGCCCACCGTATGCTGGCATTTAATGTAATATAAATGCACACATAAAATATATTAATATTCATTTTTACTATTGGTGTCTAGCATTCCCAGGCGGGACAGAGGGCTCTAATATTCCAGGGACTATACAAACACACAGGCAGTCAGGACCCTTTGCTCTTAGGAGTCAGCAATGGCTCTTGAGAAAAGCTGCAACAAAGAATGTCAACATGCAGAGAAATGAAAGGAAGTCAAAGGATAAAGAATAAAGCCAAATGCTTTTTTCTTTCCTAATTAACTCTCAAAGTAATGGTTCAAAAGTATTCTATTTCCAAAGTGAGCTAAATTTGCTACATTTAACATGCAACTTAGGAATCAGCAGTGGGTGATTTCTTGCTAGCACCTTACAACATTTCCTAACTTGGTTTGTTCAGTCAATTCTCTCTAGCACCTCCCTCATCTTCTTTACAAGATATAAACTGTGTGGGTAGGGCAGGTTTTTTAACCTCTCAGAGTTTCTGCTACTATCACAAATTCACAATTTTGTTTTTGAATATGTTCAGATTATTGTTTAGGACACAAAGTCAAAGGAAGGAACTTTGAACTTGGGACAGAAGATCGTGAGATGCATAACCACTCCAGGTTCCATCAGGTTCACTTCAAGTCCTAGGCCACCCCCTCCTGAAAACCCTCTCGCAGCTGAGAATTAACTTTCTTTTTAATAATTTAATTTTATTAACTTAATTTTTAATGTAAAACCTTCCTGCACTCCTGAGGAAGGCAAACAACCCGCAACTCTGTGTCAGGTAACTTTTCATATATCCATGTGAGCACTCTGAACATAAAAACTAAGGTGTTGAATTTGACTCAGTCTTTTATGTGAAATCAATGCAGAAGAAAGGAATGAGTGGAAAAGGAGGACAGGTTCAGGCACCACAAGGCATCATCTCAGCATTGTATGACTTCCCATGAGAAGACTGTACATCGTCATCTTGTAACAACAAACACTAGGAACAAAGCTTAAATTCCCACTCAGTTGAGAAATTTATTTCGAAAATTACCTGGCAATCAGCCCCACTTTTGAACTGCTGGTGCTAAAACTGTTTCCATGTGTTGACTTCTGCATGACATACAAATACAGGTGGTTTCCACAAAAGACAAACAGAATAAGAAAAAGGAAGAGAAGGATTTCCTTATGCAGCTCCTCAACAGCCCAATGTTAGCAATTCCAGCGATGCCCAGGGCAGCTCCCACGTCTTGCAAGAGGATGTGAAAATCCTACTGTAACATTATATATAACATTACAGACACTCACCAGTTCTGTTTGGAGACTGGTAACAAGAATAAATGTATATTACTAATGTTGATTACTGAATCCTAAAGATACAGTTTGAGCTTCAGAAGAGGCAGAATAAATAAAGAGCTTTATCTTTGGTTTGTGTGTTTTAATTCAGAGCAACTGTGTTTAATGAAACGCAGGGACTCAGATCATCTACGTTTATCTTCTTTCACAGTCATCAAATCATGTATTATCACATTCCTTCTCCACACTGTAAAGGCGTTTGTTCCTAGTGGAAGCTGGATCCGGATCTGTAGTTCTGAAAAGCATTCTTCAGCTTTCAGCTTTCTCTCCAGCATAATCCATTTGTTCTCCTATCACTACTTTCCCAGTTTAAAATAATCTTCTCCCCTTCTTCTTCCTCTCGCTGCCCGTGTTAACTCTGCTAATATGAAGATGAAACTAATCCTTCTCTGACACAATCTTGCTAAGCTAACCAAGCAAGTTACCGCTATTTTTCTTTAATTTGACAGGCCTCTCTCTGCTCAACCCAGTGGTGTCTCTTTCAGTTTGAAATCATTTGTCTTCAACGCGAGCAACCAGAATCAAACACCTACAGATAAATCTGTATTTCCTTTCTCACAGGAATGTCTCACTCCAGAGGTTCTGTATTTGGAATGTATTTGTCTTTTTGTTCCAGCTGAAGACACGATATCCTTATGCTTTATTCTATGATATTTCGTATCACCTACAATCCACTAACAGCACAAAATAAAAAGGAGATAGACAACAGAAACAAAGCTCAGATTATGACTTCGTGATAAACTAGAAATCCTTTCCTGCTGTGGCAGTGAAAGCAAAAACCTCCAGCAACATGTAGGAAAGTCCAATAAGCAAAGCGTCAAATAGTTAGGGCACTAACATACTCTCACCGGCTGTCAAGAGGCACGGAGAGAAAACTTTTACAAGTATTTTGCTAAAAGACTGTACAGATCACGTTGTTGTTGTGGAGCTCTGTCAGGACAGCAACTGAGTGTATGGGGAAAGTTGAACTAATTCCCCTCCTAAATTTGGAGTAGTCAGAAGAGCTGTACCCTAACAAGGTGCTCCGTATCTGTCCTCTGCGATTAGACAGTGGCAGTCTACCCAGCTTTGGGACCACTAATTGGTAGCAGAAGTCATCGTCACTTGGGGAAGAAAACCGTGCCAGCTTCAGTCGAGAAAGCAGCAGTGTATCCTAGCTTAAGAAATACGTTCTTGAAAGCAGCAAGTTCGCCAATTCGTGCCTTCGCCCTCTTCTTTCAGGAAAAGGCCGTTTGGCAAATTGTGGCCAATCACTTCAGTAATCATCTACAGATGTCTGATACTGCTGAAGGAGCCATGAACGAGGTCCAGCCTGGTTCTCAGACATCAGTTGAGCCTCTATGTCTGGACAAAGGTAAAGCAGCTGTGTCGAAGATGCTTCAGCTCTTGGGAACGCTGCAGTAAATTCTCTGAGGCACTGACAAGTCGCCCGCGGATCTTAAAGTAAAGGTGGATGGATTTGTGTCTACTGGTTTTGATGTGATATGATCAGAGAAATTATTCTGGGGCGATTACCTATTGCAAGGCCTCTCTCTGGCAGAACTCCACTACGCTTTATCATGTTTTAAGTTAAAAGTGTACTTGCTGAGGGAAAATGAGGCAAGTTGGGCAAATAATAGCTTAGAACCAAATTGCAGTCCTGGAGTGTAGGCGGCAGGTTTAGCTGTCTCAGCAATCAGCAATACTGTTCTGAAGTTTAATAAAATCACAGCTAACGGCTACTGAGCTGCAGGTCAGAGCAGAGAGCCTGATTCCNTGATATGATCAGAGAAATTATTCTGGGGTTACAAGGCCTCTCTCTGGCAGAACTCCACTAAGCTTTATCATGTTTTAAGTTAAAAGTGTACTTGCTGAGGGAAAATGAGGCAAGTTGGGCAAATAATAGCTTAGAACCAAATTGCAGTCCTGGAGTGTAGGCGGCAGGTTTAGCTGTCTCAGCAATCAGCAATACTGTTCTGAAGTTTAATAAAATCACAGCTAACGGCTACTGAGCTGCAGGTCAGAGCAGAGAGCCTGATTCCTTGCTAGTCCTTGACAGCAAGACTGCTGTAACTACAGCAGCAAATTCCCCAGAAGCAAACTTAAAACTTTCAGAATCTTTCCACTGTGCTCCTACCATAGAAACAAAATACTAAGAACACATCACCATTTCCAAAATACTCTCTTCACTATAACTGTCCTCATATTCTATTACATCGAACAATTCTGTTTTGAACAAAGCAGTATTTATTATGAAACTTTTTAATAACTACTCTTAAAATACTGAAAACAAAATACCAGTAATGAATCTTTATTTAAATGGTAATTTAATGTGTTAAGAGCCCAAAATGAAACTAGTCATTAGCTCAATAGTAAAGACTGCCAGAAGCTTCATTACTGATTAATAATGGAGAACACAGTGTACTGAACAGTTTCCCCTAATCCTAGAAGCATCTAGCAATTGAACTCTAAAAACTTTCAATCCTAATAAATTGATTAAGCAGTATGATTTTATTTATAGTTATAACTACTGGATAGCGTAGCTAAGTTTTCATTCTGATCTACATTGATCAAATATCTATTTTAAAAAACTATGTGTCATACGTTACGAAGACCTCTTGTTCTGTAAACAGGTTATAACCCCCCATAACATACCCTTCCATCAGGTGACTATTGTGTATTCCAGGACAGCGAAATTAGTTACTTCTAACTAACACAAAAACTCTATGATGAATTTTTTGCTTTAATAGCTTCATTGTTACTAAAATAACATGAACAATGTTTAATGTAAATAGATTTAAGAAAGTTTGCCAGTTAATTCCAGCTGATGTCAATACTTTATCTGGCTGATCAAGACTGTCACTTAGGAGAAACCTTCTTTATTTCATCCCGTTTCCAAGAGATATTTAATAAACACAACCACTTAACGTACAAAGAAAGCTGCAAATCACTGAATTGCACTGAAGTTCTTGAATGAACGCGGAAGTATACAACAGTAACTTCTACTACTGTAACATAGCTAGTTAAAAGGGAAAAGATACAAAAAGTAAGTACTTAGAGTGAAACTGTTCTACACCACCTTTGAACGGATGCTAGAACTAAACAATAAATCAGAATAATTTCATTTAAAAAAAAATAAAATTATAGGAGGAACTCCCCTATATGAAATCAATTCCTACAAAATAACCTTAAAGAACAGTCCCTTGAAAAATACAAAGAGAATTCATTACCGCAGCGAATTTGACCTTCAAATCATTAATTCATTTAGTACTCTCACCAGCTAGCCAAAATAGCCATCATTTTTATGAGCCATTGAACTTACTGAAACTCACTGAATATTACTCTAAGACAAGAGCAGTCCCAAGCATTATGCAGTAACTTAGAAGTTCTGTATCATGAACTCTGTTCAAAGCAGCAACATACAAAATCTTGCAGTATCTATGAACTGGCACATTATTGGAAAAGTTCCAGGCAGATCCCGCCAAGCAGGAAAACAAGCTTTTTTTTTCCGATTTCTTCTAATCTACCTGCTACCAGATGCAGGATTCAAAAGCTTGAGGAATGAATGCTTCACATTCTTTTTGTATAATGAAGTACAGAGATCAAACATCTATCAAGCACTACCATTGACACCACTGAAAGCAAGTGAGGAGGAAGAAGATCAGGTAATTTCGGTTAATCTCACCAGTTCATCTATGTCTCAGAAACATTGTAAGTATTAATATATATAAATATTAATGAATTATTGCATATGAGAAAGACAGACTCAAAAAAATCACCCTAAAAGAGACGTTAGTATTTCAAAACCTCTTCCCAGATCTGCCATCTACAGTCTTCATCATCAAAGACTAGTGCAATTACCTTTCCTGCACAGTTCTGGAAAACCAAACTTGTTTGCTTTTGGGAAGGGAGACTTTGATAAGGAGTTCCTCTCTCTGCAGTTTTATAAATGTACATAAATTGCAACATGAATTTATGAGTACTAGCATGGCAGTTCATATGTTTACTATGAATATTTCAAAGGCCTGGTAACATTCCTATTTGCCCAACTGGAAGTGTACTAAAATGCATTGGAAGTACTGCTGTATAATAATGGTTCACTTTGAGTAATAAATCTACATCGACAGAGGAGTGTAGTGGCTTGAGGCATTTCTTAATGCACGTATTTGGCAAGAAATGCTGTATCTTAATAGAATACCTTAATACTTGGGATGTTTGCAAATGAACTTGAGTGGGTAATTTATATAACAAGAGAGACCAATCCATCACACAGTGCACAAAAGCATATCTGAACTAAAAGGCTACAAAGACTCTGCCTTATTGCAGGACCAAGTGTGGTTCACAGGTCTTTTAACTGTGGAAACACTAGCAACTGTGTATGAAAGACCTGAAGAACTGCTGGGGGAAGAATGAAAAAAAATTGTGTCAACAATTACAAAATACCATTGTATATCTCCAGAGTGCATAAACTTCTTCTCGCAGCACCAACTCTCAATGTGAATTATTACTCCTCATTTTTGGTGCTGAAGATCTGTATGACATTGCAACCCCATCCCTCTACACCAGTTCCTCCTACTGTCACCCAGCCAGCATCCTTCTAGAATCATCAAGCAACCACATAGGAGCCTCAATTAAAAAAGCTTATTGTTTTTGTTAACTGTATGTCATTTCCCAATTGCAGCTAATAATACAAGCCACAGAAGAGATGACCCTGAGACAAATTAGCTTACCATTTCAAGATTACCTTTAGCATCAGAAATGAAGCAAAGCAATGGTGTGCAAATATATGCCTACGGCTCCAAAAATAAAAGCTATGTTTTACAAAGTACGGCTTGTGGAATTATCTTATTCAAACATGTCTACGTAATCTACAGTGATTTAGTGGCTTTGTTTTTCCTACACAGTAACTGAAAGTTATTTCAAATATCCACATTATCTGTTCTGCAGCAAAAACAACATTTAGGATGAAACTACACCAGCGATGTATTACCAGAAATTCTAATACTAACCTACTCAAATTAAACGTATGTCAGATATTTATCAAGCATTGTACCATCTATAAGGTAAGAACAGCAAACAGAACAGAAAACATTACCGTGCCCGTATCTTGAATATTGTGGCATTCCCTACCTTAAAAAAGGCAACAGTAGAAATACGGAAGGGTACAAAGAACAAAACCCATGCTGATTGCAGATACTGAATGGTTGGATACAGGGAGCAATTAAATAGATAAAGTTTTTGTAGCTTGGAAGATGCAAGATTGGGGTAATGTGGAAGAGAAGATAAAGTCAGGAACAGAGAATGACTGTTCACAATTTCTCCTGGCGTAAGGCCTAGGGCGAACCAAAATTAAGAATTAGGCAACAGGTTTAAAGGAAATAAAATAATACCGTAATTCACAGTGACAGTACAGCTTCTATGTTGAAAATTTAGTGGAAAATCCCTTAGGCACCCTCAGGGAAGAAGGTCCAACTGAGTTTATTAAGCACCAGGATGCAGATACAACCTCCAGCAGAGAAGGTCCTGCATGCAAATTGCAGGAAACCGGCTGCGTACTTTGTATTTATCCTGGTTTTGCACTCTTTCCCTAAGCCTTTGCTAGTGACGTGATTGATACTCAGTCCGGCAGTTTGATCCTGCACAGTGCCTGCTTTGCAGCTGTCCTGGGAGCAGAAGGGCCTCTCCCCGGCCGCAAGTGATGGGAGCAGTACCGCTGCTGACTGCAAACGGCTGAAAATGAGTGCAGTATACACGTCTCCTCTCTCAAATCCACCCAGTGAACTTACAAACTCTTCCCAGACATGGGGAAAAACACCCCGTTTTGCTGCCTGCTGCCATCCATTAGAAATGGATGGGGAAAGCGAGGGCGGGAATGAAGCCTCACTTGGAAGGGAAGAACAGTGCGAGAGAACTTTTACAAAGCATTTAAACAAGCACTGTTCTGAAGGATTAGCACCACAAATACACAAGATTGTTTGTGATGAAACGTCTTGCAGTACAAGCTTTCACGCAAGAATCACCTGAATGGTTTGATTATGAGCCTACACATGTAGGAAAACTGGGGAGACGGGAGAAAACAACAGGGAAGATGAAAAGTACGCATCTGTTCTTTTAAAGTCATTTTAAAGCAGTACTAAGGTTTGAGTTAGAAAAAGCAAGTATTAGCTAGATATGGTTGGGAATACTGTTCTTTAGTAATGTAATTAGGGATGGCAAAGGAACGCATCAGAGTTTTAGAAATTAAATTTCATTTTGATGTAAAACAAAACCAAGGCTCTTAAAATTCTGGGAGGCACAAGCGTGTGCCCACGACGGAGGCAACAACGCTGCCAAGAGTGCAGAGTATATAGTAATAACAGGTATCATCTGGGACATGGGAACATTTCAGCATTCTAAAACAGATACCACATTTCCACATGCCAGTGTAATGACTGACAGGCTAATGCTTCCCTCTCTCTGTCCTAAGAAGAATCCCAATGAAACTCATCAAAATCAATCCATACATTCTGCTAAAATATTTTGTTTGCAAGTGACATGACAATAACTAATTAGCAACTGGCAATTAGAAATGTGAAACTATTACAGTTCAACTGAAGGAAAAGAAACAGTAAGTCATAAAAGACAAATTATTTTCCAGCAACTGTATGAGTCTTTCATAATAAATCCAATAATACTGGGAAAACAATCTGTGCTTTCTACTGCAGTGTCTTCCCTGTCAAGGATCACTTAAAGAATTAGAGTTCCAAAAGGGGCTTTGTTTTAAAATGTGACTGACAAGGTAACCTGAAAAAAAAAACCCCGAAAATGTTTTCCTTCTGATAATTAAACCAAAGTCAAAATTGATCAAAAGATGACAGGGAAAACTAAACTTCTTTAACAAGTTAAATACACAGACGTAAATAGAAGCAAACCCAGAACACGGTAAGCATCACCAAAGTAGCACTATTTCCCATTATTTTTCCTGCAGCTCTATTGATAACTTGAAGTTCTCTAAATCAAGACTTAAATCATACAGAAGTTAAATAACTTCAATAGCCACCTCCCCCCCAGCTTGTCAATCGTACCTTAATTTGTGCAAAAGGTCTGTCAAAGTTTCCAACATAAAGAAGACCAACATTCTGGGTGAGTAGCCTAAAAAAATGAAAAAAATCTTTTAAGATATCACTTTACATCCGTAAGTTTTTTTGCATCTCCAATAGTTGTTACTGAGCCCTAGCACGGTAACAAGCTTTATTATGATAGCAAGAGCTACCTTTGGAAAGCTGATTATACAATTCTATTTGAACTACTACAAAAAAGGAAAGATGCACATAAAGGCGGATGCACACTGGTAATTTGTGTTTATGGTGCAAGCAGCTCTTCAACAAAATCATTTCATAGGCTTCTTTGTGATGGATGTCACTGAATAACACAGAAGAATGGCAGGTATATATGCCTTTTCTATTTATTAGAGACAAAGGGACAGCAAGAGAAAAGACTAGTAAACACACATTCAGAGCAGCTGACCTGAGAGTTAAAACAGATTAGGGAAAAAAAAGGTATGCACAGTAGTACAAAAATGGCATCACTACAAGTAGAGAAATAATAGAGAATCTCTGCAAGATTGTCTAATGGCTTCCCAAATAAAAAGAGCCCCAGATGCAGTTTGTGCCTGCTGTTCTCTTCAACTCTTTACAAAGTCGTTGCGTACACCACCGAGATCCAGAAGGACAGTGGCATAAGTTGACTCAAATGACTGTTGGTACTTCTGGAAAAGAGTTAAGTTTGATATCTGCAGATACCATGCAAGTCAATGTTATTACTACACAAACTCCAAATCCCGGCGTAGCGTTAGGGTGCCACTGCTATCAACAAGCAGACAAGAACATGACTGGCCAGTGAAATGGTTAGGAGAGCAGTGTGCTGTTCAAATGGGACAACCATGATGTTCCTCTTCGCTAAGCAAAGGCATGGTGGCCACCTCCTCCACTTCAGAGGCTCCAAAAGCGTTGCACTGAAGTACAGACACCCCATACAGAGAACTCTTCGACGACAGACCATTGAAAGAGTTTCTGTTTCGACTAAAAGGGACATTCAAAACCCATGATACTCTTCAGTAGCTCCAAGTTTACATAAAGTGTTTGCTATTTTGTATTTTCCTTCAATTTTATATATCCCATTCCCATCAGCAAGAAGGTATGGATGTGGATTAAGTTTCCCCCCTAACTAGAAATAACCAGAAAATAAGTAGGAATGTAGGCATCATTCTGCTCAAGTCTGACACTGAGATATTTCTTTCTTTATACATTTTTAATTCATAGTGAGTTACACTTTTTTTCTGGAAATAAACTCATTGTCATTTTCTAACTAACATCTCACCATCTCCAGACCCATTTTCATAAACAAAACAGCAGCAGTAAATCATTGTTTTGACCTTCAGTTTGCACAACATACACATCTTAGCATGATTTCAATTCTTCCCAGTTCTGACAACAGTATGATATATACGACCTTAAACTGGTTCACTAACAGTGGGAATTGGTGACACTTGGCAAAATGGCAAAGTTGAAGCATTCTCACACATTAAAAAAAAGTAAGAAGTGGTGTCGAACTGCATATCATCTTCAAAAATCCTTTTGTAATTAGATACTGCATACAAAAATTTCCAAGACCAGTAAGGATCAGAGCAGATCAGTGACGGTACGGGCAGGGAAGTGGCGTCCTCCCTTTGCCCATCAGTGTGCCTGACTCTGTCGGGAAGACTGGTACTGTTTCGCAATGCTTCTGCAGCATTGACATATGGAAGTCAGAATGAGCATGTCAAACTCATTTTCAGTCACAGTAAGTCAAATTCATTCAGAATGCAGGTCTTCAGAGCAGAAAAAGACAGCATATTGATCACATCTTCTCCTAGGACTGTAAAGCAAACTCGGAAAATATTTAAGGGTTTTCTAAATGAAAAGAAACATATGGGAAGTAATTACTGGAAAAGGTTAAAAGAGAATCTGTAAAAAGGATTCAGGGTATGTCACCATATTTGACAGAGGGCCACCTTAAAGCAAAAAAGTATTCTTTAGAAGAACTGCTCATAATGTTTGTGTAAGGCAGAAAAGAAAAAAAAATCCACTAGCTGTGTTTCTAATAAGGGACCTAAAAAACGAGAAGACATACAGTGATTATTCCCACGTGGCTGTTCTTCTTCACGTTGTTTTCTTTACTGGACAGAAATGTAATTAAAATGACCATCAAAAAGCTGAGTCTTTAGGATGGCTTTAGTTAGAAGTAATGAACATCTAGGGAACCTTAAGATTAATCTTTCCAGAAGACCACACAGCAGTTTCCACTGTTTAACTTGCTATCACTGACGTGCACCCAAAACCTGCAAACATACTGCAAGAATTGCCTTCCTCAATAAGAATGATACTGACACAGAAGTACAAGCTTATTACTATTTATTCACCTTTCACTGTCTTTGCTGAAAAGTATTTTACTATTATTTGTATGCACAAGTCACTTCAAAAATGCCATGTAAATTCAATGCAACATTAGGAAAATTTTTAGGGAATGGAAAGTTATTTGTAATTCTCCTTTGCTTAAATAAGCTTTCAAGCTTCCTCTTGAGTTCTGAAGTTCAAAATTACATTATCAACAGACAAAGCCAGTAAGTTTTCCACATAAGCACTCAATGAGGTTGAAATTATTATCTCAATATGATGATAACTTAATGCCCTAAACCACTTGTTTTTTCTCCCCCTAAAGGACCCGAGCAATTAAAAAAATTCCAAATCTCATGAGTAGTGTAAACTCTTTTACTTCAGAGTCTTTCTTGAGCTCTCTTTGAGAGCAGCCCTGAGGATAAGGACTTGGGGGTGTTGGTTGATGAGAAGCTCAACATGAGCTGGCAACGCGCGCTCAGAGCCCAGAAGGCGAACCGTATCCTGGGCTGCATAAGAAGAAGCATCACCAGCAGGTTGACAGGTGATTCTGTCCCTCTGCTCTGCTCTCATGAGACCCACCTGGAGTACTGTGTCCAGCTCCAGGGCCCTCAACATGAGAAGGACATGGACCTGTTGGAGTGAGTCCAGAGTAGGGCCATGAAGATGATCAGGGGGCTGGAGCACCTCTCCTATGAAGGCAGGCTGAGAGAGTTGGGGTTGTTCAGAAGCCTGGAGAAGAGAGGGCTCCAGGGAGACCTTATAGCAGCCTTCCAGTACCTGAAGGGGCCTATAAGGGAGCTGGAAAGGGATTTTTTACAATGGCATGTACTGACAGGACAACAGGTAACAGTTTTAAACTGAAAGAGGGTAGATTTAGATTAGATGTTAGGAAGAAATTCTTCATGATGAGGGTGATGAGACAGTGGAACAGGTTGCCCAGAGAAGCTGTGCATGACTCCTCCCTGGAAGTGTTCAAGGCCAGGTTGGATGGGGATTTGAGCAACCTGGTCTAGAGGAAGGTGTCCTTGGTTGGAACTAGATGATCTTTAAAGTCCCTTCCAACCCAAATTGTTCTATGATTCTATGATATCAGCATAATATCCATATTTCAGAGACTGATCTCACACAGAAGAGTCTGGAGAGGTAAGCAGCCTGCAGCAAGAGTCACTGCTGAGGCTCTGGACAGGCAAAGCTACTGCAAGAGTGTTACCGTTCTCTCAGTAGTCACCAGTGGCAGTATCAAAAAAATGATGCGCCATCAAGGAAAGATGAGATAGAGGAGTATGTGCCAATCTCCATCTCACCAACAGGAACTCAGTATGACTCATCTCTAAATTACCATTAAGATGTACTCCTTGTCTGTCAGAAAGTTCAAATTATACATAGTCATTGTTACAGTTCTTCTTTACCACAACACCAGGACGCATTTTTAAAGCGCCTAAAATTAACCTTATACCATAAACTTCAAAATGTCTAAATTGATAGATATTCTCTCCTAACGCTCTCAGCTAATTACCGTTTGCCTTTGAAGACCTTCCAATGGCAGGCACGTTTGGTTATAAGCACTTATACATTTCCTTATTCCAATGCCCTCTTTCAAAATGTCAGTCTTCTAGTTCTTACCTCATTTCACATTTGCACAGCTCTATTCTCAAAACACCGCCAGCAGTACTCAACACCCAACCCTGCTAACAGTTGGACGTCACCTGTAATTGGCCAAAATCAATACCAGCCTATGAAACAGTGGTGACAGTTTCACAGCGTAATTATCACTTTGAATTTCACATTCAAATAATCACCTGAAAATTACAAGAAAAAATTGTCAAAAATGCAAATGCCTACTGGTACTTCAGGACATATATTTACTTTTACTGGAAAATATGTAGTAATATAAAAAGTTGCCTCAACTGATCATATTAGCTTACAGATTGACGTGTATTTTATTTGTAGTCTCTTCCATTCAACACATTATCAACGCAATTCCCATTTTTTTCTGTAAGTAGAAGGAAAGAAACACCACTCCAAGAAGCAATGGTTCTTGAAGATGTGCTGCCCATACGCAGCATTACACTCCTCCTACTCCTGTCCCACATACCCAAGTGAGCAGACTTCTAGCCTGATGTGCCTGTTTGGGCTGTATCATTATGTTCCAAGCAAACAGCATAAAAACCCAAAAAGTATCAGTATGAACCATTTCTGGCTTTTGCCAATACAATGTCAAGTTCTTAAAGGCCTTCCCACTATCGAGAACATGCCGCCATATAGTTACCACCAAATGTCCTATTTTCTGCCTTCAGAATCCTAGATTTGGCCTTTTCTGGGATGTGTTCTCAAAATCCAAGCTGCAGGAGCCAGGCACCACATGCCTGTGGGGGAAGCCGACTGCAGGAGTGGGCACGGTCAGGCACAGCGATCCAAGAAAAAGAACTGGCAACAGTGATGTGAAGGGGGTAAATGCAAATAAATATAGGGCAGGATTAAGGGGTTGGGAGAAAGAAAACTTGGAATAAGGTGGAATGAGACAGGAGGGAATGCGGAACATAAGAAGGATGAGAGGTATAAAGGAGTGACAACTCTGGGTTGGAAAGCACGGAGCAGAGCTCTGGGCTGGAGAAGACTGGTGGATTAGGGCCTACGGGAGCAGCAAGGACCAACTTACCACAGGGCTCATCCTCCCCGAGCACAGCTGACCTTGCTTTGGGGCTTGACAGTCCCAGTACCATCATCCTCTTCCTACCACTTTTAGCCATGGAAAGCAGAGTGACCCTTGGCTATGGACTTCATGAGGGCAGCACATTTCAAACAAGCCTGACCACTTCCTCTTCTCCACACACGGTCTGTTCCCGGTGACTCACTAAGAGCTGTTTGTTAAGATGAAGTTGGGTATTTCAAGATATTCTCAACAAAGATTCCGGCACAGCTCACCAACACACCAATGCTCCTCCAGCTGTTAAGTAGTACTTTGTGAAGGCAGAAAGTAGCCGTCAAATAGCTCCTCTGTGTCTTGTTGAGAGGTATGCCTTGAGGACATCACTTCAGCTTGATCTGAACCCCAAGCGCCAACCCCTTCAGACTCCAAGGGCTGCCTTGAAAGTCTGCTCGGGCTATCAAACAGGGTCATGCAAACTGTGGAGCTGCAAACATGACTTCTGACCAGTCATAAACAAAACAGCTGGAAGGTTCCCTCTGGGCTATCTGGATCCTAGTGCTGCTGTGCAGAATATGGAAGCAGGTTTCCAGAAAGTAGCATGCAGAGAAATAAAGGAACAGGGTGGAGCCAGGAGCCGCTACCTCTCACAGGAGCAAGTTACTGCAGATTAGCTGAACGCGGTAACTTGCTCCTGTGCGAGGCAGCAGCTCCTGCACTTGCTCTGTTGCAAGACCGGTGGCAGATCGTGCAGGAACACAGACTGAGACTTGCAGCTCTAGCCAACAGCACAGAGGTCAGACAAGCGTGTAAAGCAGGGAGTACGGAGTGAAAAAATGCAACGTGTGCAGTAGAAGGGCTGAAAAGAGTTAAGGTCATTGGCATTGGAAAGGTGAAATGTGCCGAACGAACACGATGACCAATGAGCAGGCATATGGGCCTGAGTTGTCTGGTTTTTCAGGATGAAAGCTGCCATGAAACAGGCAGCGGTAGGCATGCAGAGCTGCCCACAGCAATCCTTCAGTTATTCCCCACTCCTGTGTAACAGAACATGTAACTTCTTAAATTTCCACAAGAACGCTCACCAAAATCCCAGAACAGATGACAATTTATCAAATAGTATCTTGCAGTATTTGTATTAGGGAATCCTAAAATTAAACTTGAGATACACCATGGCTGAAGTGAGCAGTTCATCACTCCACATAAATCAAGTCACTAGATTCTGTATTTCTGGTTTTATTCTTGACAGTCGCCTGTTTCTTTCACTAGCTCTTGCAACCACCAAAAAACCTCACTCTAGAGGAGTTTGTGTTTGTTTTTAAGAGCTCAATCTACAGCCTGCCACCAAAGCTTTGCTAGATGTAATAAAACGTCATTGTTATATCACATAACCAGAAAAGTATTGCATGCACCAAGACCGCACAAACTTCCAAAACTCGGCTTGCTGGCGGTGCGTATCTGTCTGTACTTCTAACGACGGTGCAGATGGGACTGACTGCTCTCAGCAAAGGGCGAGGGGCAGCTCTCGCTGTGGTCTGCTCTCCCACCTGAAAGAACTCTCTCCAGATGAGACAAGGTTTTTCAGGGTTGATCTGAACACTGGACTGATACTTGCATCTGCCTGGAAGGGACTTTGCCCTAGGAGACACGATTAAACAGGAATACCAATTCCATTGATGAGACAACGGGATTAAGATGCATGGACTACTTCCACTTTACAATTAGTAAAAGCAACAAGTAGCTACAATGGGGCTGGGATGTGATCTAACCACTTCATCCTTCACCTGCTGCAGAAAGACATTTGCAGTCTTCACAAAAGTTGCTGGTGAAAAGATTTCATCCTAAGAAAACGTGTATCAAGAGTGGAGTAGATGTGAAGCAAAATGGAAAGAAAAAACAATCCTGACACACAGTGGGGCTACTAACACTTGCGCACATCCGTACCTTTATCACTAAGAACATCTCAGCATATACATTAATGGTTGATTAACGCTAAAATGGAATACAACCTGTTTAAAGTTGTCAGAACATGCAGGGATGCAACAAGGAAGGCTAAGGCCAAACTGGAATTAAACCTGGCAAGGGAGGTTAAGGACAACAGGAAGGGCTTCTATAGGTACATTGGGAGCAAAAGGAAGACTAGGGAAAA
>VZSC01014401.1:164867-185470 GCA_013398225.1 Steatornis caripensis
CTACCATTCTGTGATTCTATGATTCTATGAAAGTATAAATTGGACTGTCAGATAAAATTTTAGGAAAATCTCTGTGACCACACTCACGTTCTAAACTCCCATATTTAAAATCTATATAATAGGAATTACTATCAGTTACGGTCTGAATGTTTTTACATTTCATTTTAAAATGTACCTTCTGTGTGATAAGCATATACAAAGAATTGCACTGCTACGCTCTATATGTGCTTTTAACTGTCCCTAAAAATTGCTCCAGAGGCATTTGCACATTTGAGGCAGAAATGACCATTCTAAGTTAAAAAAACACAGACGAACAACAGCCCTGAGAACAGAAGCAACACCTTCATAAGTTCAGTAACTGTATTTTCAAACACTATTTGAATGTTTTTCACCTACAGCTCTGAAGCGAAAGGTAACTTTTATATGCAATTTTATAAATTTTGTATTCCATTATGCAAAGAAATTATCCCAGTATGTCATTATTGCACATGATACCATGAGCACAAATAAAGCATCATAACACAGCAGAAAGGACACCATATTGACACGATACAGCTGATGTCCTCTTAAGAATATAATAAATATTCCGTATTTATCGTATGCTCACTTCAACTGTGAGGGAAAACTGTGCACTGTGCTGCAGTATCTTAACCATGGAAACAGAAGCAGTTTCTTAAGCAGTCTTTTGAACCATAACTTGGATTCTACTACAGTGACATTAAAATTATATTTTGCTTCTTGCTTGTGATAATCATTCCCCATTGCTTTTCAACTCTAATTATGTACTTTCTAAGAATACGAAATTGAAAGAAAAAGTAAGAAGTAAATCAGAAAAGCATAAATACAGAATTATAAAAACTGATGTTAGGATGAACAGAATTAACTTCCTACATTCAATTTTTTCAAGATCATTAATTATTTCATTAATTTGGTTTGCACACTAATGTAAGAATAACACAGTGAAAACATTATACTAGGTATTATGAAATATAAAAGTATATAAAAGGATCCAATATAAATTCTGGAAAAGGCAGATAAGCTTGTCAATTCAAACTGACATGCATACATGGTCTGCAAACAACATGCATTTCATTTCACTCTAAAAGTACAAAGAGCCAAAGAACTTGACAGTTCACAGAAGCAGTAGTGAACCTTGCATGCAGAATACTGACAATGGCAAAGCAGAGGCTTCACAGGCAAGACAGAAGAGTGCTCTCCTGCTTTCTATAGTGCATTTATCAAACCACTTTTTCAGGCTATGAAAATATTCTAACAAACTTTTTTACTCATCAGTCATGCAAGAAAACTTTTTTTCATGGACAAATATAAGCTGTTCTAGTATAATAATCATGGTAAAGAGTAGGCAAATAGACTGTATATCCAATTTAGGATGTTCTTCCTCAAATTAATCATAAATTGAAAAAAGCTACGAGGGAAGAAATACTATGCACAGCTGATTACATGGTAAAGATGAAAAAAAAAAATCCCTGGGTTTGAACTCAAGAGGGGAAAAAAGATTGGGAAAGGATACAATCAAGTGTTAAAAAAGATACTGTAAACGATTTTACAATGCTAAATTCATCTCTGCAATAAAAAAACCCCCACCAAAATGTATGCAAAATCTTTTCGCTCAGTGAATTCTGAATTGTAGAACATCCCAAGCCAAGTTAATGGCAATGGCAATTAACATAAAATTGTATTCTAAGTAATATTCATGGGGAAAAAGGCAGTGGATAGCACAAACTACAGACTGGGATTTAATACCCTCAGCCTTGCCGCAATAGTACTCCAACAGTGTGTGTTATTAGTCATATTAATAAGCATGGTGCTTTCTAAAACACATGCAATTCAGGCAAAAATATCAATGTTATGTGCTAATTCCCCTTCAGAGGAAAAGCCCCTACGCGTAATACTTTAAAGGATTCACTGAACTACCTCTCTCCTTACAGTAAATCACTGGCTGTCATTGACTATTGATAATAATAATCTAGGCAGTAACTGATCCCTGAAAGACATCCACTGAATAACATCACCACTGTTACATACCAAACCCAATAAAAATTACATTTAGAGAGCTTGAAACTGCAAAATGAAGTGATCTCATATTTGAGGTAATGGTCTGCAAGTGATTCTAGATCAGGGTCAAAAAGAATAAACTGACCAATACATCAAGGCTTACTTTGTGTTTGGAGGGTTTGGTTTGCATTATTTTTGAACAAGTGTTTGGCTGTTGGGTTTTTCGGGGGGACAGTGTTTATACATGAATGCTTTCCTAGAGACAGGGAGATTTTTTCAAGAAACATTCTTGCACTTGATAAATAAAACCACAACATCAGACGTTTTCAAAAGGACTTCTTTTTGTTTGCGGCATTTATGTCTAGCACTGATAATATTTTAATGTTTGTTCAGGCTTTGCCTTACAGGCAAATGACATAAAGAAGCATTTTGACTACATTTACATATAACTTATCCATAAAAAGTAGAAAGGAAAAATAAGTAGAAAAAGTACCCATTAAATAATCATGCCCATTCCTCCATCCTCCACCAATGGACTATTATCCCCTGTAGTATAACGAGCAATTTGGCCAGGCTGGCCATAAATTACCTGAAAAATGAGGCTGCTTGCCTTTTCCTTTGGGAGATTATTGCGTAGTCTGAGAGATTTCACTATTAGAATCTATTTCTGATAATAAACGTCAATTTTTCTTTCTGAGTATCATCCCTTTCATCTCACTGAAGTACAGGACAGGTGTTCGGAACTACTCCCAATTTGCTGGAAGACCTGCCTGAAGCAGGCTGTGCTGCAACTCTGCCCAGGTTTATCCACATATCACAAAGCAAGAGCACTCAAGCAGCCCTGCAGCGGACTCACTGGAACGCTGTAAATCCACATTTCAGTGTAGGACCCCACAGGGTCTTTTCACCTTGGCCATCTTTTAGAATATAACAAAGACCACAATAACAGCAAATTCAATACCCAGAATTAAGTGAAGCATTGACACCACAACACAAAGCTTTATGTCAGGAGACTTCAGTAAAACAAGAAGTCCAATTAGAGCTATTTTGAAGTCAAAACAAAGACATTTTAAGCGTCTCAGGAGCTACCTAAGAAAAATGGATTTCTAACAGCAACTAAGATATAGAAGAAACAAATGAGACAATGGGGAAAAAAATCTCAAGTATATCCAAGTACAAAATTGGCTAAAAAAATTCAGTAGATTCACTTGATCACGTGGAAATACAAGGAGCAACTAAGGAAGACAGGGAGACCGCTGAAAAGCTTATGGATTTGTTTGCTCCCACCGAAAAAATACAGGCGCCTAGTCAGGAACGCTTTTTTTTAGTTATCCAAATGAGATGCCTGCAGAAACACAGGTACTAAAAGAAAAGCTCTGAGGATATTTTGATAATTACGGTGAAATAAATCACCAAACCCTGACGCAACATATCCAAGATTTCTGACGTTTCTTAATATGGAGAGTCTGAATCGCTGTAATAAAAACTCCACGTCAATCTTTAACACCTGAATAGGGTAATTTTTGCAAACTCCTCGGAGTCCTACCCTTCAGCACAGCATCGTTCAGCGTGCCTACCTTGGCCACGCATGGCAGCACCACTGAGGAGGTTGCACATCCCCTGCATTCACACTGGGGCTGCAGCTGCCTCTCTTTTGATCACTTTAATGAAAGAGTGCTTAAAAAGGAGTGGGGGACAGGAGAGGCACCACACTGACATAATCGATTCACACTGCCAAAAGGCTTCTGTTGCAGTCTTCCACAGTAATTTATTTTTCAAAAAATAAAACTAGGCGGTAAGTACTTTTGTATGGAAGAGGCTACTTACTGTTATGAATCAAGCCCTGATTAAGAGACTGGACAGGCAGAATAAATGGTCAGTTTTCATCTTGGCAAAGGCCAAGTGACTATTCAATTCATGTAACAGACTGTTTAATATATTTATTAGTAATCTGAAAAAGTAATGAACAGAGAAAGTCTGCTGATGAAGCAAGTTATGAAGCAAAGGCTGGCAACTTTAACTGGATTACAAAGTTCATCACTTTGAAAGGAAGCTGATGCCATACTTAGAATCACCCTGACAGCCTTAGCATTACTTTCCTCTGCGGTGAAAGATAGGTGCTCCTGCGTGTATGAATCAGGGAAAGGTACTTAACCATTTAATTAAGGAATGTATCATAATGTATATGAACCCAGCAACCACAACTCTCCTATTTCCTAACATTCAAAGGCTTGACTTTGAAGCTCACTGACCTTTCTTTCCACACGAGGTTTTGTCATTCCTTTGCCCTTGGCCTTTCCATTTTTAAAATAAAAAAACCTAAAACAAAACTTCTGTCCCACACAACTATTCTAAATCACGAGAGCAGAGTTGGAAATTGAAATATTCAGCAATTTTAACACAGGTTGTTACTGCCGAAACACCATGACAAAGAATTGGCAGGAAAGCTGTGATGCAGTGGTCTCATCTGGCTATAATCTCCTCCATTCTGCCCTTCACTTGTCAGCACAGCTGCTCCAACAGTTTTCTGGTTTTCCCAGTGCCCTGCATGCCGCACCAGTGGTGGCAAGACCTCATTGCAGTCCCAGACTGTGGCAGCTAACACTTTCAAGTAACAGACGACAGGCTACTCTGCAGGCTGGCCAAATTTAAAGAGAATTCCTTTGCAATAAGGAAAAGGCACTTCTGTATCCCATGGAGGTGACTCTACCATATATCCAAAATCTGACGAATTATGGATGCAAAAGTTTTTCAGAGGAAAATATTGCAAATCGCTCTGAGGCACAGCATAAGGTATCCCGAGTAAATCAGTTGGTACCGGTATCCTTCTGACAATGCAGGGCAAATCACAGATTCATGAGGTGATCCGTATTTCATTTCTCATAAAAAACGAACAAGCCGCGATTGAATTATGCCAATTGAGGGAGAATTCAAATCTGATAAATACTTGATCACAAAACACGTAATTAGACTGGACCTCATTGATGCTGCCTTGGCGTGCAAGAGAAACAGTGACTGAACACGCATAACAAAAAAATCTAGAAGACTAACCATACACCTTAAAAAACCCCAAACAGTAAAGAATATAAAATTCACTTGTCTGCACAGATCAGAGATATAGTCAGTATGAAAATTCCCACCTTCCTTACTATTAAAGATCCTCCATGGGAAGGCATCATGAAAGAGCATTCTCAGCCATACACACAGGCACTGCCAGACACCTCCAACTCCCTTCTTTTTCTTCCTGTTTCCCCACACCACTTTAATGATTTATTAAAAATAAATGCTTTAATTATTTAATCATGCACAACCAGAGAAATGATCAAATTACAGCCTACAAACCATTTAGGTACGGGTTCATGGGGGACTATGCCCATCGCACTCCTGAAGTGACGGATGTAATGACCTAGAATTGGGAGCGATATGCACGCAGCTGCCACCAAGCCAGACACAAGTGCCACCAGCAGAACGCATGAACACCTGTCTGCTACCAACAAACCTACCACCCAAAACAAGGCATGAAAGCTGTCGGAGTCTTCATGAACTCTACCGAATGCTTCGCTCCTCTTTCTGAAACTGCACAGAAGATGCAAGATTTAGCTCCTCTATTCATTATAAAATGAAGTCCCTCAGCATACTCATTTTATGAAATTTTAAATGAAATTTCTTTTCTAGAAATTCTTCAGATAGTAATAAACAGAGAATGAAGTATTCTGCATTCTGAAGTGTTAAGAAACGCAGCTGAAGTACTTCCCTGCGTGTGACAAAAGAAAAGGGTATTACCTTGTAATACCAACTGCCAACGCTGTAATACTGATTTTGCATCTGTGATATAGAAGGCATTTGCCACAAAGCTGCCCTGTCTTTCTGGTGTGTTACTCTGCTCAAATTAAAAACAAACAAACAAACCAACCAACCAACCATATCCTTACCTGTATGGCTGCTTTCTCTATATAAGCAAAACCACTGCTCTGCCATCAGGGTGTTCTCCCTCGCTTCAGAAGTGCCACATCTCCTCCACTAACCCCTTCCTCCATTCTTTCTTTCCTTTACTCCTGACTTGAACACTCAGCCGCCCCCTGGTTTTGTTTTGTTCAGGCTTTTTAAGATTACTATTTCCCTCCAATACATTACCCACCCCCGTCTTCTTTTTTTCTCCAAACTTTAGCAGTATTTACCCTGACTCCCAAATTTAGAGAACGGAAGTATAGTTTTCTTGGTGCTGCCAGGAGGGGAGTGGGAATGCACTGGGATGATGGCAGCTTGGATGATGCTAAGAAACAGAGGGCAGTCAGCAAACGGATTAGGAACACAAAAAACCTTCCGAGATGCCTCTGCTCCACACATTTGCTTCACAGCGACAGCGCCCAGGTTGAGAACTACTGTTCCCGTTTCTGCTGAGCAGCCATGCTCTACTCTCTATGGCAATATAAATCTGAGGCAGCTGCCAACAACACACGGGACATTAGGCAGGCTCCCTACTTCCCAGGCACTTGGGGTATGGTCACATCCGAGTTCACAAACACCCCAAGAAGTCCCATGCAGTCAGACTCACTTGCTTGCCTGTGCATGGGCTGAAGAAGTTGGGCCGGGAAGCACCATCATCTTAGGGAGCTACTTCTACAGAATTTTTTGTCCAACGTAATGATTTTGCAAGCTCTTCATATGCTGTCATTATTCTTAGTCTCTTCTTTTCCAATGCCAGCTTTTTAGACTTTACTTGAAATTATTAACCTATTTTGTGACACATGCTATAAATAAAGTCAGAGAAGCCGAGGCCTGGGTGATGAGCAACTTGCAAAAATATATCTTTCCTATAAACTGGAGGAAAAAATAATTGAATTCTTCATAAAAATTGCTGTACTATTATTACAGAAAGAGAGCATCTTTTCATTTACTGTCCTGAATTATGAATTTTTATTATGTAGGGCACAAGTGAAAGACCAATTATGATTAAATGCTAACTGCATAGCACAAAAAATTAGTTACTTCCAGTCCCTGGCAGATAACTACTGATTTAACTGGTATCACGATGACCTGCTCTGTCTCTTCTTT
The DNA here is from genome assembly GCA_013398225.1 of Steatornis caripensis. NCBI lineage: Eukaryota > Metazoa > Chordata > Aves > Caprimulgiformes > Steatornithidae > Steatornis > Steatornis caripensis. The sequence continues at coordinate 171,939 of VZSC01014401.1, forward strand.
CATCTATTTCTGAGAAGATTTATGTAATGTAAATTATTAAGGTACTAATTAACAAATGTACAGCAAAGCAGGGGTTTTTTTTTTTCCTCTTTTCTGCAATATGCCTCCAAGATATCATTTTTTACTGCAAGCGATTTTGCATGTCCTTTTGGACTATATTTTACCTTTGCCAAAAAAAGCCTGCTAAAAAAATTAGTGCAACATGGTTCAATATATTCTGATTTTCCAAGCAGAAGATCCTCATGGCAGTATTATAAGCTACCTGCACAGATAATAAGCCTTTTTAGGTAATATAGGTAACCGCAATTAATTACAGGTATTACATAAAAAAAAAATAATTCACCTTGTTCATTATAAACACCATGAACTTAATTCAGGTCAGACTTACAGTAAGACAAAGTCTCTAGGAAAAAGTAGTATGTTTTCTTAGACTAAGTGATATAGCTGGGAAGAAGGAGGACTGGACCATGCAAGTTAATCTCGAGTATGAACAAAGACTTTGATGTCTTGAAATTTGGCTATTTTTAAAATATATCTGATCAGCACAACAAAATAACATAAGCTATTGCCTTTTCCTATATACTGAGTCCTGCCTATCTCTTCAGACCATCAGAGAGATAAACTTATCAATCCGCATGTAGGAATGCAATTCCAGTTATTTCATGGAAATCCTATGCATTTTAACCGGGACCTTAATCACGTTGGAGTAGCAACTGACAGCAAATAAAAAATAATCACCTTTACTGGCAAACGAACCCTGCAGACTTACATGGGAATATGGGTGAGAGAAGGAAAGGAGAATGAATAAAACTTCAGCAAGAACACAAAATTGAGTCTGTCTGGGAACAGTATCACAGAAGTAAACAGAGAAAAGGGCAAACTCATAGAGCACATATTCCCGTAACAGATGATGGGAAAGCTACATTTTAACACATCCCTGCTGTCAAGTTTTACACCAGCTAGGAAACCCAACAACAAAGTGTCTCATATCTTCCTTTAGAACCTGTTTTCTTAAGAGAAATCCAATTTAGGAGTAGTAAAAGTTGTTCCATTTACCCAGCTACTACAGGTGTGTGCTCTGGATCTACCTGTCCCAACACAAAGCAACGCACAGCCGCTGGAACCCACTCTTTTTGGAGGAGTTCAGTTTCTTTTGGATGCTGGGCTGTAACCTTAACATTCCTCTGCAACATCTTACATGCACAGACTACTGACAGTGGGATTACTTTGACAGCTCCTACAATTCTACATTCTTTGTCTAATATATTTATTTTCAAACTCAGAATATTGCTTTAATTTTTCACATCTGGCACTTAAATGGGAAGAAGACTTACCCATGAGTGGTTTAAAATGTGAAGAAAAATAATTAACTCTAGGATTACTTTATGTACATACACTTATTTTCTTGAACCAGTCAAAGGGCATCTATCAGACAACAATTAATACAAATGCTGCAAAATGAAGTTTTAATTGTTCCTTCAGAGAACTCTTTTATCTGTTTAAAAATTGAACAGGCCATTTCTTTCTTTGAAGCTACTTTCAACACCACCTTGTTATTATGGCAGAGAAACTTTACTATCAGACAGCAAACAGGCACTTCATTCAGGTATAAATCACTCAAAGCTAAGATAGAATGTAATTATTGTCAAATTTGACATTTGAAAACTAAAAGAAAAGAAAAGAATTGTTTTCCTTAGGACCAGAATGCAGGAATAAGGGTTTTTAGACAAGCTAGAGAATTCTTGTTTATTAAGTCGCTACGAAGACATCCAGGCTAAAGAAGTCTGAGTGAGGAAAGAGAGTGCAACCTCATACTGGAGAGCTTGCGAGAGTTGCAAAATTATTTCTTACTCAACTTTCTCAAACTTGCGTACATGGCACAGACAGATTTTCTGCAATTGTCCCAATATCCCAGTCAGTTCTGTAGATCCAAGCTAGTCTGTTCTCACTGCAGTTGAAACAATGGTTATTCTCGTCACTGTACATTATTCTTTCTCCATCCATCAGTTGTATTTAAAAACCCACCTTTGCACAAGATTCTCAGTGGTCTTTCCTTATACAGAAGACCAGTAGGTATCTAAAGAACCTCGGAGTTGGTAGCGTTTTTTGCTGTTGTGATGGTTTCTTTTTTTAAGTACAGCAAACTCGACTGGAAAGCTGCTGCAGCTACCAGTAAATAACTAACAGATTACCTAAAATGAAGGTGGAGAAAAAAAGCTCTCAAGGATTCAGGTTTCCCCCTCCCCACTTCTTCCTCCAACTCATCCTTTCTGACTGTTCCATAACTTCTGTACTTTTGTCTTTGCAGTTCCCATTGGTAAATAAACTTCAGCATGCAGCTTTGTCAAAACAAACCCCAAAACTGCCAAGTTCCCTCGTTCACAGACTTGCTGGTTTAGAGCTTCAGAAATTCTTTCAATTTAAAAAAGAAAGATGAAGTTGTTTCCCCTCTCCCTCATTTTAACTTAAAAAACAACATTTGTGATCCTGGAGCTATGACATCAGAACAATTAATTTAAAATTATCACCACATTCTGGCCTTTTGTCGTATCAATTTATGGGGTTTTTTTCTGTCAGAAAATTGCTCTATGCACTTTATGTCTTGAAAGGAATTCACACCAATTCAAGTTTCGTGAATCAAAGGAATCATTTAGGTTAAGCAATAACAAAGAAATACGTTCTGCATTAAGCAAGAGTACGTAACTAGATTGCACTGTTTAAATATTCACTTGGTAAAAAACTGCAACAGAGAAGAGACCCTGCAAAGTCTGCATCTATAGTATCTATCTTTATGTTCTGGATTGTTTAAAAATCTTTCTGTATGCAACTTGCAGTTAAAAAGAATCATCAGTTTCGTAACATAACTTTCAGCAAACACAAATGTTTGGACCAAGTGCTATATAAAATCCTTTGGGAAATGAATGATCCTCTTGTCTATACAACGGAAAGCAACAGAACAACGCTGTAAAATTTCAGTATCAGTTCTTTAAAACAAAGGCCTTTCTGCACTAATTAGGGTTCATTCCTCTTCCTTAGGCTCATCTAGTAAACTTGCCAACTATGTGAGATTTCAAATAATCTGTGCCACGCCTTTAAAACACGGCATAGCCTGTACCAATTTATTTTCATTCAAATGAAAAGTATTTTACAAGAGTAAAGCACTGGACACTTCTCTTGCCACAGACTGGATACACGTGTGCTTCTTGTCGATACAGGCTCTATCAAACCATAAAAATGTACCAGCCAAACAATATCAAAGAACTTTAATTTTATCTCCGGAAAAGGCAGGATATCATATTCAGAAGACACTTGGGAAATTCCTTCGTAGTGCACGTCTCTGAATATTACGAAGAGAAACAATTGACACAGGATACGTGTAAAAAATTTTAAGTTGTGTAACAGCATCCTCTTATTTTTAATGTAAAAGATAAACTAAGGTAAACAACAGAGAAATCATCACTGTTTGGGCAAAAAACATTCAGCATATCCTATTACAAGGCTGAGCAAAAGAGGAAAATGACCAGTTTTGATCACCTAGTTTTAATGACATAATTCAAATAACTGAAGCTTAATACTTCTGCTGTTAAAACAAGCTGTATTTATGATCTATGTCAGCTGGAAGAAAGCATTTGCATGCCGTACCATTGTCTATTCTAAAACTAAAATGTTATTCTAGTTTATCATTATATGCAATTCATCTTTTGAAACACAATTTTCTTAACACATAAGCAATGTGTGAAGATTTTTATCGAAGCGAGGACTGTGCAGAATCTAAGCGCAAACATCCTGTTCAGTGAGGCTTGAGAGGCATTTCTGCTTCTCTTCTTAAATGAAAGCAGAATGAACAACAGTGAGACCTGAGTCAGAACTGTGTACAGATCATTATCATCACAAATTAAGAAGTCAGAAGTGTTATTAATACATTAGTCGAGAAGGGTTAACCATGCCCATAATGAATTTCCCCTTCTGGAAGGGAGAGAATAGTCCAGAGCCTTCATTAGGAGATACCCAATTCACTTTTGAGTCCCTCTATCCTGCTTTACCTCCCAAACCCAGTGATCTCCTACCGTCGAATCTCCACTTCCAAGCAGAATTTTATTCTCCTGAGTAAAAAGATCAAAAACTAGAGCACTTGAGATCTGATGCTTCAACATTCACTAAAAGAGTGAAGTGCTTCTATGAACATCTGAGAGAGATGATGGTTTTGCTATGCAGACTTGAGGGGGAAAAAATACAATACTGAAGTTCACTATCCTGTTTCACTCTCCTCATTCCAATCTTCTCTATTTTGTAATTAGAGATAAACACATTATATTTCATTTATAATTCACTGATAAATATTTGCTCGCAGCGCAATCTTTTAATACTTTGTGAAAAAAGGCTTCAAGTATGAAAATAGCCAAAGATTATAGCTTTGAAAATAGTTGTTCTAAGGGGGGAAAATGCCATCTGCTGGGTACAGCTGAGGACTGTCCTTTTCTTACTCACACACCACACTGCCCTGAGTGAGTTTTCTCTTCACTTCAGAATTCATTTTTCCCATCTTGAAAACTGATACAGCATTACTTTCGGAGAGCATGTAATAGTGACCTCATTAAAACCGTGTAACATAGAACTTCTTACTGTCGTATCTCTCAGAGACGGGAGGTCTGACAACAGATAGGATGACGCTTTCAATCTTTCAAGAACATTAGAATCGTCTCTAAACCTCCCAAAACTTCACATGCTTTTATATCTCCATATATATAAATGTTGTGGTTATATAATTAAAAAATATTCAGCTTATACATAGAAAGCAGAGCAACACACTGGCACTTGTTTCTCTATTAGTCATGTACAACTTTTCTACCATTTATAAGCCAGCGATGGAGCATTGGTTGGTGGAGTACAAATGCAGAACCAGTTAGTTACCTAGCTTAAAACCATGAAACGAAGGCACTGAAAACCATATTGCTTAAGCAGGAAAAATAACAAAAAGGAGAAGCCGAGAATGTCCACTTAAGAAATATACTTACATGAAAAGAGCTAAAAATTGGAAATAGCAAAGTCTGATTTAATAAAATGGAAAATCTTTAAAATTAAGAAGTTTGACAAAAGGAGGCTAAGGTTCCCCCACATAAGCACGAGGAGGAAAAGAGGAGAGTTGTTTTGATTCATAACAACCAAGGGAATTATTTTACATTTTTGTTTGTGTTTTTCGTTTTACAACATAAAGCAGCAGCTGTCACCTGTGTGTGTATACACACACATTTGCATACAGGTATATATTTATAAATAAAAAAATCTGGTTCATTTGATATGAAGCTGAAGCAGCTTACAACCTTGGAAATCCACGTTTCAAAGTTAAAACAAAGGCTTATTCCTCACATATACAATGATGCTAAAAATGAAGTAGGTCCTGTGAATGAACATATCTTCCATGTGTTTAAGGTAAAAGCCTTGAAGTTGATTTCAGAATAGAATTCAGTACAAAATCATGTTTGTACTTCACACTCGCTGTCGTAAGACTGCTTTGTAAACAGCAAGCAAGCATAGAATGTGCATGAAAATAAGGAATTATTGCCTTTTAAGATCCTCTAGTAGGATGACATACTTACATCTGTTGTCAGATGAAACCAAATCTCTACTGAAAACTATTAAGGGCTTTTTACAAAGCACTAGATATTCCCTGTCAAAGTGCAGTATGTGCACAACCTCCATATCCAGTCGTTACCGTTCTTTTCCCTATCACTTAGGTAAGGAACAACACGGATTCTTCATTACCATTGACTCATCAGGTCTTCATAGCCTCACTGATTTTAATGGGTTTCTAACAACAGAATAAGCATCTTTTCCCAGAACAAAACTACAAGCTGGAAGTTAGCCAAAAAGATGGCAAGTGTGAATTACCAAGCCTATGGCAGATTCTCAGGCATTAAAGTAACAGATACTAAAAATCCAATTTATTTCCTCAGGATGCAAATGTCCCTTAAAATGCTGATTTTTAAAAACTCATCATATATCTCTCTATATATATTTTAATCGATCATCACAAATTGAATCCCTACAAAACCAGAGATACTGGATAATTACTCTAAAAAATAATTTCATAGGTTGCTTTTCTAATGTCTCTGAGGTTGCAAGATAAGCACGTGTACCAAGAGTTTCTCTTTGCTATCAAACAGGGAAGGTGAAACTGCTGACAGTAGCCTGGTGTTTTGGAAGCCCACAGTTGCATGCATACCATATTGATAACACCACTATGGCAGAAATGCAAACAACCTGCATCAGGGACATTTCTTTTGTTGATATGTTTTGCTGATTCCAAAGTACTTGTGAATTCAGGAAGACACAAAACGCTGAGCTTCTAATTCCTAAACCAATTTCACAACGTTCTGATGGTATCACAGCAAACTGAATGGTACTCTTGGAGTTACGACTGTCATGAATTATTTTTATCTTCAATATATTCATTATTTAGTATTTATATCTGTTCTTTTATGATTTGTGAGTTTGGTATTATCAGAAAATTAAATAATAAAATGTTCAGAGTAAGACCGATGAAGAGTCCGAAACACATACACTATCTTTGGCTGTCCAGCCTGTTTGTTCTACTCTACCACGGTGATAATTTTTTTCCTCTCTTACTTTGCTTTATTCTTCCTTGAAATGCACCACAGCATGCAAGGAAGTCATCTGAGCTGAGGGTTTTTTTTTCCTTAAATACATGTTTCTTTAGTTCCAAACACCATGGAAAAATATTTAGTTTTCCAGATCTGTAATAATTCTAGATTAACGCTCTTTTCCAAATACAGTTTTAAATGTACCTACCTGTAAACTCAAGAAAACAGATAATAAAATCTCATTAAGCAGCAAACTAAAAAGACCCCAAACAACCGAATATTAATTCATACTGTAGGGAATTAATGGAGGAACAAATATTCTGAGTTAAGGTATCGTTTATGGCATACTTACAAAATCTAGAAAATACTCCTTGTCTGAAGGAGACCAAATAGTTACTTTATGCAAAAATGTATTTCAAAGAAGCTCATACCAATTTCTAAAATCCATTAAAAGCACTTTGAAGAGGATGTTCAAGAATACTCTCTAACAACTCCTATAATTAAAAAAGTTAATTTACAATGGTGCGAAAGAAAAATATGTTCACAACTGAGTTTCAGTAAGTTTGAGAGCAGAACATCTATTGTTGAAGCTATAGCAAAAGGAAGAAGAACGTTTTCCCTATTTAACTTAGCCAGTTTTTGAATTATGTATCTGGCAAACCTTTACAGCATATAACAAAGAACAGTATCAAATTCCTCTTCATAAAAAAAGCATGTTATTTTACTTTGCAACTCAAAAATCTTCTCTAAAAGGGCAATCCCACAATTTGTAAATTAAATATAGGTACAGTAAGTATTCTGAAAAAATCTCTATCTACAGTAAAGAAAGCACGAAGACAGAAAACCGAAAATGTTTAAAAATATTTATCTATCAGTTGCATATTATTTGCAAAATATTTAACATCTGATCTGCAGATAATCTTAGAATACCTCTGATTGGAAAGAACCTTCCCATGTCATCTGCCTCATGCTCAAGACAGGGTCAGCTTCCAGGTTATATCAGGTTGCTCACAGCCGTATCCAGCTAACTTCTGAGTATCCCCAAAGATGGAGACTCTACAACTTGCCAGCCTACTACAGTGTTTGACCTTCTCACACTGTTTCTCCTCCTGTCTTTCTACAATTCGTGTCCTTTGTTTTTCATTCTTTCAACATGCATCTCTGAGCAGCCTGGCTCCGTCTTCTCTATAACCTGCCATTACAGAGTAGTAAACAGTAGTAAAGTATTATGTAGCCTTCTCTTCTTTGGACAGAGAAAACTCCGTCCTCTCAGCCTCTCTTTGTTTAAAGTCGTGTTCTCCAATCCCCTCGCTGTCTTGGTGGCCCTGCACAGGACTTGCGATGTCATTCTCACACTGGGGAGCCCAAAACTAGGCACAGTGCTCCAGATCCAGCCTCAAAAATGCTGAATAGAGGCGAAAAATTGTCTGCTCCACCTGCAGCCTAGTTATCAGTTGGCCGTCTTTGCCACAAGAGCTAACTGTTGCCCCAGTTTCAAAGTTTTGCCCTCCAGTACCCTGAGGTCCAGTTTCCTTAAGTAGTCCCTAACTTGAACTTCCTCACCTGCTGGTAGTAATTCATTTCTCTGTGCTCTGCCATGAGGTTCAGGTACCTCAGAGGCCTGAGACCAGACCTTTGCAGTCAAGACCAAAGCAATGGCAGCGTGTACCCTCAGCCCTTCTTGTATCTTCTATCACTACGTCTAGCGCTGCATCAGCAGCACACCGTTTGCCTTAGTCTTCCTTTCGCTACCTATAGAAGTCCTTGACTTACCTTCAACTCCAGCTGCGTTTGGGCTTTCCTAATTCCTTCCCTCTACAGCCAAACATTGTTTTTATGTTCTCCATAGAGGTCTGTCTCTGTTTACACCTTCCATACAGTTAATTGTTTGGGTGAGTTGACTTGGGAATTTCCCATTCAAGCAAGTCAGCTGTCTGTCATACCTGCTTGTCTTCCTGCACATGGGAAGAGTATGTCCTTGCGCATTTTGAAGAGGCTGTCCTTGAAGATCAACCAGCTCTCCTGGGCCCCTCTGAGCTTTAGGGGACCTGCCATGGGTTGCTACCTCCATGTTCCACGAAAAAGCCAAAGCCAGACATCCTGAAGTCCAAGATCATTTCTCCACTGCCTGCTTCTCTCACTCCTCTCTCAGGTTCTACCACCTTGCAGTTGTTTAGCTGGGGATGGCATCAGCCCTCCATTTCCATATTCACAAGTAGCAAGAAATCTGAGCTCCATGGCCAAATAGGAATAAAATATCTACCCGAATGTAAAATAGGACTGCGAAGTGCATGGGAGATAAGAAAATTTTAGAGGCATGTGGCATTTGGGAGCTTTTCTTGATCTCACTTACAGATGGAAATGGATCTTTAAGAGAGCAGATAATCATTATGATAGCTGACATGAGCAACTGGACAGACTACTTTAAGAAGGCAGCTAGTTCAAGAAAAAGGAACAGGGTCTACAAAACATACGAGGCTACATTTACATTCCATTTTGCAAGCATATAGATAATTTCAGGATGATATGAGGCAAAGCTTTTAAAAATCTGGAGAAATGAGTAGCTAAAGAATAATTATCTGACAGATGGAGATTGCCCAAGGCTGCCACTAGAACACATAAAAAGTTGAGGCTGAGTTTGTTTTTGAAATCCAACATTAGAAATTCCAAGAGCATCCTGAGTATTAGATGTGGAAGGTACAACATTATGTTCAGTGTACCAGAGTATAAAATAGAGGCTGGATTCAAAGCCTTACTTTGAAAATAGTATTAAAAAAGTGAAGCGTTACAAAAAGATTTGAAATACCCTCATATAAGCAATGTAGCATAAATACTTGCCGCATAGTCCCTAGGTAAAATGTCTCCCTACTCGTTTCCATCACAATGCCAGTGGTGGTAGTTGTGCATGCATATTTCTACCATGGTAATACTCCTGCTTTTCCTTCCCGTGCCACCACACTGTTCTTTCTACACGCAGCAGCCTCTCCCAATGCGATTGCATAACTCTGCCTCTACATTTCTTCAGAACTAGTAAGACCTACTCCGGCAACACTTGAACGTCTGAAGGTAATAGCGTAACAAATTACTCCTTTACTTTCACTTGCAACTCCCACAATGCCATAACAAGTAAGCGACTTCAAAGCACACGCTTCCTTTAACAACTGTACAGCCATAAACACAGTTCATATATTCAAAGGCGCAATCCTCCTGCTGCCATGCAACACTGTGCATCTTTGCATCTATTTGCAACATCTTGACCTTACTTGTTCCGTAATTGCTGTGCAACATCATCTGCATTCTGCCTCATAACTCCACTGTACTCAACAGCAATGCAGCCCCAATCTTGACTGCGATCTTTGGAGGCCATAGAAACACGGGAGCGTTATTTTTATTGCCAGGGTACTACTTGTAAAGCTCCATTTCTGTGATGGATGGCACATGTAAGCTTGTGCTCTTTGTTAACAGGCATTCTGCAAACAGGTGAGAAGGCAAAGAGCACGCAGCCCAAACCGACAATTTATGAATCACATAAAAGGGGAAAGGAAAGAGAGGAGGGAGCAACGAAACATAGGCCAAACAAACTATCATGTCACTTCTGCAGATCTTGGCTGATTCAGTTAACTTTCATGATTTTTCAACCAGTTACCAATTTTTTTTTGAAGGCAGAAGAATGAGGAAGACTAGCTTATAGAAAGGATAAGCCACCCTGTGACAGACAACATCGCTATACAAGAGCAAATCGAGAACATCACGGTTGTTTTGAACCAGTTGCAGCTTCCCTCCCTGACCCACACTTCAGAAGCTCTTTCTAATTTACAGAACCAAACAGACAACATCACATCTAACAAAAGGAAAACATTCACATGCTTGTAGTCATGATATCCGGTTGCTGATTTGCAATTACCAATGCATCAAAGATTTGAAGCCCCCACTATCCTTGAATGTATTGTATTTTATCTCCCATTTTTTATTACTTGACAATGCCCAAGCTAAACAGAACTTCTGTCTAGACACTGTTTGTGTCCCCCCCCCTCCATTGTGGTCTACTTAATCATGGATATAATAAAAACCCAATACAGACTTGCTACTAATAAAGAGTTTATGTCTACTCCAGATTACTAACTTTTTTTAAAGAAACAAGCCTTTTATTATTATTTGTCTCTTAGAAGATGAGTAAAATTCTTGATTCTTTTCAATAACTCAAGGTTCTATATAACATTTGTATTATTCCGTGATTTGAAATGATATTGAACGGACCCAATAAGATATTCATTGAAAGCCAATAAAAAAACAAAGCTTTGCTTGTCATTTGATTTTAGCATGCCTGGTTCAGATAAAATTAAGGGACTTGCACAGGCTAATTAAAAAATTGTAGAAGGACATTTAAGAAATTCTGGTTTTGGAAGCTACCACAAATCTGGCGCTATGTAGACATTTTCAGTTCATATTTGTGACATTTAAATAAGGCTCAGAGTTGGTTTGGGGGTTTTAATTTTTTAAGAAATATTCTTAGACTCAGACATTTTGGGAAAAAGCACCTCTACTGTTCAAAAACAGGCTTTTCTGTAATGTAACCGAGACATTGCACATAGCAATTAAATATCCTCCACATTCTTTTCTGATAAGGTCGTTTATCTTGTAGGTCATTTGGAAATGTGGTTGATGTACTTAAGTCCCTGTTACTTTATTTTCTGTGACTATCGTTATAATTTAGGAAAAATACAAGGTACTGTTATATGATCAAAGGGCTCCACTTCGCATTGCTGATGAGAGACTGGGAAGAGGGTCTACCTTTTTAAAGCACACGCAATGTGAGGGCTTTCCAGTTCAACTGCTGTGTTTCACCAAAGATAAACAACAAAGTGCTCTCTCTGAATAAGTTGTTGGTTGTTGTTTTGGTTTTTGTGTTGGTTTTTGTTTGTCGGATGGTTTGTTTTTTTTAAATAAAAGTAACTATATTGACATGACGAGAAGAGATTGAGAGAAAGCGTAAACTGGGATTCTTGCAAACACAACACAAAAAGAGTTAATCTAACCATCATCCTGATGCTTGGACAGGCTGGACTAAGACAATACACAGGGGACAATTACCACGGCTCAGCTGATACGCTGTAATTCACTAAGGTGCAATAATGCAATTCCTTTCAAATATGTGCACTGGAGTGCCAGAACTAGGTCACTGAGGTTACAGAAACCATGCCTTTCTTTGGGATGCAATAGTATCTTTTCTCTTTTTGTTTATTCTTTGTTATGCACCCTTCCTCCTTACAAGGCAGCTAATTCTAAAAGCACTTCATAGATCATAAACCAAATTCTCCAATTCCATGGCAAAACTCCCTCTGACATCAATAGTGAAATAACAGATAAAAACAACTGGTCATTCATCCGTAACTGAACTACATCTGGGGTGAAACACAGCAGCTGTTTTGCAGTTAACATTACTATTGCAGACTGATCTACGGATGGAAATGAACAACTGAAAGCACAGGGGAATTTTAGGTAGATGGAAAATACTCATACTGACTAAAAACCGGCAAACTCCCTAGAGGTAACTCCTTTATTCTTACCAAAAATGCACAGGATTGTTTACAATTGTTCAGGATCTCAATTGCATAAGCCATCCAAAAGACATGTCCAGCAGCTGACAGTGCTCTAGTCTCATGCTACTGAATAAATAATGCTCCTACATGCTTTTTTCACCATTTAAGTGAACAGGGAACTGTAAATACAAGGGCTGCAAGGTTGGAGTTTTACAATACAGATTCAGCCTGCATCCCTACTGGCTAGGCTGTGAAAACTTCTAAGATCACACACACTTGTGGCACAGGTTTAGACACGTCTGCATTTCAAGATTTAAAGATGAGTCTGTAAATCAGAACAGAGGACTTGGAAGTTACAGACAATCCTCGTTCTCATTGTTTCAGGCTGTCAAGTATTTGAGATCAATACTTTTGACTTTGGCTCCTCATTTGTCAGTAAGAGATCAATACAAAGGCATACCTTCTATTTCCATAAATATTATTGCTTAACTGTACCAAAAGGACAGACAAATCCCATAACGGTACTTTAATCACATCTGTGTTATTCTGCTGTCAAATGCACGCCAGTTTTCTGGTTTGGATCACTGAAGAAGAAAACTTTTTTTACCTAAAAGGTTGAAGCCAATATCAATGCTTGCTTTTAACCTCGGTGGGGTGAGGCGAGGCAGGAAGCCTAACATTGTGATGTTAGAATTGCCATTAATAAGACATCCAGTTCATCAAAACAGAATTTTTAATTATATCAGAAAACAACTGTTTTATTATGTGTGTAGTGCTCAGAACTCAGGAGCTGTCTTTTTACAGTCGAAAATTAAAGATGCTTCTTTTAAAAAAACTCTAGTCAACAACTTCAAAACCAGTATAATTCTGATGTTTCCTCAAGTGAGTTCAGATTTTACCAAGTGATAAATTGGATACTCAAATTAACAACTGAAGCAATTATACCTGGAGTATTTCATTCATTGTTTCATTCATTGTTTGTGTTTAACTGGGCAGAAGCTATTGTTTCATAGGTCATTACTTAACATAAATACCTCTTTCCCAACAATGGTAAATTATTATTTTCCAATCAGTACTTCATTAACTTTTCTTTTTGTTGGATGAATGCACTTATGTCTCAGCAGTCAACTGCCATGTGAGATGAAGTAGAACACATCTGGAAGAATTGTACTTTATTTATCAAATGTCAGATTTCTAGGATTATTTTTTTTTTAAGTATGTGAGAGGAACATAAACATTAACATATTTAAGTATTACACTATTTACAGACTAATCCAGATAATTAGTTCCACAATATGAGCAGTGCACTTATTTTCACATAGCTAGAATATGGTACAATCTTTCTAAATGCTAGGAAGTGTTTCCAATTCCACAATGGAACAGCCATTCT
>VZSC01014401.1:185623-235094 GCA_013398225.1 Steatornis caripensis
ACAGCCATTCTTTAATAACTTGCTACTAACTGCTCAACATTTTAGAAGTAGCTTTTGCTGGCTAATATTTCATAATGTTTTCATGTTCTGATCAAATAATCTATGATGCAATATATTAAATGTAACACAACAGCACTGACAGTTTTGCATTTGAAATCAGTGCTAGCTAATCAAGTGAATATTCCTTTTTTAATGTAAAATGAAAAACCTTTTGCATTTAGCTTCTGAATTACAGGCTACTAATGTATATTTATAAGCTTCAGTAGAAGTCATAAGAATACCATAAAAAAAAAGTCTTCCTGTCAAATGATGGGCAATTTTATTTTTTTTTAACAGAAATCTTTCCTATTACGCTGTTCTGTGACTTAAATAAAAGCCAAACATGAAGTGTTTGTAATGAGCTGATTCTCTGAAGTCAAACTTAAAATATTCCAGTATATTCTCTGAAATAGCTACATTGTTACTGAGGACTTCATATTGCATTTTCAAACACCAAAATCTGAACAGATACTTCTGACCTCACAAAATGCTTAGAAGTTAGCAGTTGAGTACATTTTGCAGAATAAATCCCATATCCATAAGATAGTCTCTATTCACCCAATATATTTCATTAACATGAAATGCAAATGTCTGCAAGTTAGATGAGCCATTATTAGCACTCTGGAACACGTAAGCAACATATGAATTAATTGTTTAATCGTATTGAGTTGCCTGCAGCACTAAGAAAAAGAAAAGCTAAATGTCAGTATTTCAAACTGTCAGTTGAAATGAGTCCCAGATGTTAAAACATTAAGCAACCTAAAAATCAATTAACTTTGTTTTAAGCAAAATCTTTTCCAAGGCAAGCTTTAATCCAGTGACTCAGTCTTGCTCCTTCCCCTCCCTGGCACAATCGAACACGGAAATTGCCCCTATTGAATGTGCGCAGTGACTGAACCAGGCAAATAGTATGTAGAACTGATGTAATGTAAAGATTTACGTGTCTTCTGCCATTAGAACTCACTGTTCTTTAGTAAGATTTTAATGTTTTTAAAGACAATAGCAAAGAATACCCGTTAAGGAAAAATGTCGAGTTTTGGTTTTCTCTAGGAAAACAAGTGCCCATTTGTCACTGTGCAAAATTCTAAAATAGAAGAAAGCTTAGGTTGTTATTATTTTGCATAAAAACCAATGGAAAATAGTTATTTTATATAAAAACCTAAGCTAATATAGCCTGCTTACCTTCTAAAAACGTAAGGGCTAGTGCCAAATCCAAACAGGACTTTTTTTAGAAATTTTATGAAATTTAATTTAAGAATGAGTACATTTACATTATAAACATCTGCCATTGTTTTCCGTACAGCACTAATTACAACAGTTTTCTATATTTTCAATGATCAAATTCTACAGAATACAGAAAGGCTTAGCCCTAGGAAATGTCAAGAAGTATCAGAGGGGAGATTAGCTGCTAAGGGACATACGCATGAGTGTTATAGATTAAAAAAAGGGAAAATATTACATACCCCTCTCCACCAATTCTTGTTATCTTTAGACGAAAATCAACAGAGTTCAGGCTGGGTGGCTTCCATTTCAAAATTTCATCACATCGACCAGGCTTGTATTTCTGAAGAAAATTAAAAAGCAGTTTAATTATGCTTATTGGTTTTCACTGGTTTTAAAAGTAACAATTCAGCACTTCAGACTATATTAGCTGTCTCTAACGAATTACAATACTTAGTGACTGAAACAGTGAATTCCATTACCGCAGAGGTAGTTGTGCTTCACTACTTTATTTGCTGCTCCCTTTTAAAACTGCTTAGCACTGTAGCAAAGCCATTGCATGCAATAAAAAGCTGAGAATGGAAATAAAAATTAGCATACTTCATTATCTCTCCATGACTAATGGAAAATTTCAAGAAAGAAAATAAGACCACACAGTAACAAATGAAAACACAGACAGGACATACATAAAAGACACATTTAAGATAATCTCAACGTTTTTGAACAATTTTATGAATGATATTTTTATTACCCATGCTTCTGGCTGACACAACACGAAAAAGCCAGCAGTCACCATACTGCCAACTACCAGAAAGGCCCTTCGGAAACATACTCTTTCAAACCAAAGGAATTCAAGTTATGTAAAGATTAAAGAACATCATGACAATACAGGAACATAAATAAAGGAACATCTGTTGCTTAAAAGAAAAGGTACACACTTGAATCAAAAGTTGTAAGGAGCAATTTTCTCTTAGATTAGAGCTTTGGTTTCTCATGGTCTTTTCGCTCATCTGCTTTGGTTTACCAAGTTGCCATTTCGTTCATCCCCAGCTAATAGTGAAAGCCAACCTGCTAACCCTTTCCAAACTAGAATATCCTTCATGGCAATGGAGAAAATCAGAATTAACATGAATAGGGGAAAAGTAAGAGAATAATTTGGAGATGCATAGAATGAGAAGTTTTAGTTGTTAGATACTTATTAATCCTCAATGAGAAAACGTATGTAATTTCACCTAAAAAACCAGAAGAATGTCCAGTGTCTTTTGGTAACACAGCATCATATTGAATCCACACTGTATTTGCAAAATGCAAAATTTACTGACTATAAACCTAACAGTTTAGATCTAAAGTGACAAAAGCAGATGAAGATTCTTCTGTTTTCTGATGTAAGACTGGAAAGTTATTCTTTCTAAAATAAATGCAGCTTATCTTGCTTATAATTTCTTGATGAAAAGATGGTGCATGACTTTTGCTAGACGGTAAGTAAAGGCAAGCTTTACATAATTGAAACCCAAATGAGCTCCAAGCATTTTTAGCCATAGTTCTCCTACACATGACAAAAATAACCTACTAAAAGCTCCTTCTGGAATTTGAACGTGGCTGGCTAGAGTGCATCTTCTCTTATTTTTTGATCATAGCTCTTAGATCATTTGAGACGGACAGCTTCAGGCATTCTGTTCTGGTTCCCATTCAGGGCATTATAAACCCATTCCAAAAGTCAGTATTAGAGCTACCTTCCCAACTCACTATTCTAATCACGCACAGCTCTGCACCGAATTTCTCCATAATCTTCTCCTCAACATTTGAATAAAACTTGAATTATTTATCCTTGTCCTTAGGACAACAAACGGAAGCTGCTTCTGACACCTTTTATCTATGCCCGCTCCCCTTCCACATCTTTCACTTTATTCCTTCGCAGTTCCCTTCTAGTTGGAAATTGTCCCTTGGAAAGCAACTTTCTCCAACAGCCCCTCACATCTGGAACTCTTGCTAGATCACATCCAAGATCTTCATTTCACTCGAATCAGAAAACTAGTAAGACGCAGTGTGATAGTAAAGTTATGAAAGTATGGGTTTTTCTTTCTTCTCTTCCCACCCTGTTTCCCCTTCATATGATTTCTGTGCTGTAACATGAACAGATATTTGAAGAAAGCTGGCTGCCTCTACACCTTTCCAAAATGGGATTTAGAAAGATACTGTTTAAGTAATTTACAAAAATGAGGAAATCTTTCAGCAGTCAATACAAAAATTCCTTTAGTTGCCGTCATCCTCCTATTTCTTCCCTCATTTGTCTAGCTCCTTCCAATTCACCAGAAATAGCTTAAAATCCCAACAATCTCCTCTTTAAATTCTAACAGTAATGAAATTTACCCTTGCTACATTCCCAAACTAAAAATCTGCTATCATGCAGAATGGTATTAAAAACATTTAAGGACTCATGCCATACATACTAACTAATATTAAATACCTAAGACAACAGAATATACAAAATATGATGCTCAGTAAAACATTTACGTTTCTCAGATAATCATTTATATAAATATTTTTATACAGATTATGTATTTAAATATATTTTGAAGTACTTATATTCCATTTTAGAGAAAATATTTACTATTTTAGTATACATTCAATTGGTTTTGTGCATTGAATGTGAGAATTACAATGAAGGTGGATGGCACCAAAATTTCTTTTTCAGCTAAATTTTCCTGCTATTTTCTTGTACTCAAACCTGATATAGAGAGAATAGGAAATTAAGTTCTATATATCTTTTATGACTAAAATATGTTCCAGGAATAATAGGACAAAAGAGTTTTTGGAAAGACACTACTTGTTGCTCTCTCTCTTCTGCAGTTCCTAATTGGGCCAAAGACAACTACTACTGCTAAGTATTTACCACCTAGTTCAAAGAAGAACTATGGGGAATGCTTCCACTTGTGACAAATTTCTCCACACAGTGACATTTTAATTTATGAAACAGCTGCTATGGCAGGTACGAAGAAACACAGGGTACTGTTGAGTAGCTGAAGTTGTTGGAACCGGTGTTCATTTTGCTATATGGAACAGAAGNGTTCCTAATTCGGCCAAAGACAACTACTACTGCTAAGTATTTACCACCTAGTTCAAAGAAGAACTATGGGGAATGCTTCCACTTGTGACAAATTTCTCCACAGACAGTGACATTTTAATTTATGAAACAGCTGCTATGGCAGGTACGAAGAAACACAGGGTACTGTTGAGTAACTGAAGTTGTTGGAACCGGTGTTCATTTTGCTATATGGAACAGAAGATTCATCTTAATGGTTGCTCTTTAGTCTTTTAGCATGACTGAGGTCTTCAACCATTCCATAAGTGTCATCTGTCAATCACACATACTCTCAAAATTTTGTATTAAGCCTCTGTGTGGCATGGCTTCTAATCTATTGACTTGCAATAATCTCCCCAGCAAGATCACTGGAGTGTTTACAGTGATTGGTTTCTTAATATATACTCAAATAATCCATTTCTTGTTAAGTAGCAGGTCGTATTTTAGATCTCATGAGCTATTAAGACTAAACCCAGTCTAACTGACTTTCGAGAACAACCTCAACTGGTTTAATATATGGTTCCAAACCATCCTTTTACATATCACTCCTCTAAAAAGAAGATAAAGAGAGGCTAATAGTGTTCAAGACAGAGGAAATTTTCCATTTCGTACAGAAATACCAGTGTCAATCAAACACATCCTATACTTTGTGTCCAAAAGGTAAATTTGGACTGCTTCTGCATTCACGAGTACTAAATATTTCCTCCCAACCATGAACAGGAGCCTTACTTTCTGGTGGAACAGATAACAGGATTGAAACATACCCCATCTTGAAAACTAAAGACCAAGATTTCTTCTGAGCAATGCGACCAAATTCAAAGGCCTTTAAAAGAGGACCAAAGGCTTCTTTCAGGACTGCAGACTCTGTTCTATTTCTGTTTACTTCTGCCTGGAACATAAACCCTGAAAATACAAGATGCTCCTTTAGGAAACGAATTCTTATTGACATGAAAAGGATGAACCAGTCTCTCTGAGTCACAGCATAGAAATCCTAAGGAAGAGCTGCATCCGATCTATATAACAACCTGAGAATGGCCTCACTAGACCTCTAGCGTCCTGACTGACAACAGCCAACAGCATGTGCTCAGAGGAGGTGAAAAATGGGGCAATCTACTTATTTTCTACTACTACTTTCTCAGAGACTATCCACTTTCAAGCTCAGAGACCTCCTGATTCAAATGCGATTCCTACGTTTTCAGTGATTTTCAGTTTCCCCTGCCTGAGCTCGCCTAGCTCCCCAGTAAGATCATGCAAGCCTCTACCAGCCGTAACAGCCCGCAGCACAGTGTTTAACACACAGTCAACTACACTGCAAGAAAAATCGTGACCTTTTGTTTATGTTGAAACAGCTTTTGTTGGTTTCAGAGACTTGCACTTCCTCAGGTTCATATTAAGAGAGATGCTGAACAATCAGATCCCATTGCTTCTACGCTACTCATAGTTCCATATGCTTCTATACACTCAACTCAGAGGCTATCATTTTACACATGCAGTTACAGTTTTTTTTCTCCACGTACATTAGTCTACATGTATCTACACAGAAGTTTTGGTGCTGTTTCATTGCTCAGCCACCCAACTTGTAACGGTTTACTATAATTCTCCACATTTAGCACCAGCCTTTGCTGATCCAGCAAAAAACCATCACTTGACGGTTCATCCCGTTTTCAAACCTCCTTACGTGCAGTACAGGTGACTCCTCTCGCAGGTGAGGACTGAACAGTACCCCAGCCCTTGACTCCTACTTTTTGATCAGTTACTTATCTGTGCAAGAACCTTTTCTTTGAAGTCTGACACCTGCTTTACTTTCTTCAAGAGTTTTTTGTTAGAAGCTTTGACAGAGGCTTCACGGGGAATACCATACGATCCTTACTCAAATGATTTTTGATCCTTTTGCCGGAGAGACATAACCTTCCTTTCAAAAAGGCATGTAATTTTCCCCAACTGTATCATGTTTACCCAGATAGCAACTACTATATTCCTTATTGTAGTTTCTACACCTTTGTCCAGCACAGACATCAAGCTTACAGGCCTTACTTCTTCCCTGATTTTCCGTAACACCTGTCCCACCACCAGCTCAGTTTTTTTAATTAGCATTGTAATTTCTACCCTCACATCCTTAGGCACCAGTGTATATTTTCCATGTAGGATCTACTACATGATTTTTTTCTAACTCTTTTTCCAAGACTGACAAGTTATACCCTCCTGAAAGTCACTAGGAAATCAACTTCACAAGAGACAGGAACAACTATGCCAAGATCAGTAATGAAAAGCAGTGTTTTGACAGGATGTATCTGCATACCTGTAATCGCACTGCTGGAGCCACAATTTTGAATCAAGTTTAATTATAAAATTCATTGGCTGGCTTGCTTGAAGGGGAGCGGGGGAGGATTTGTTCTCTAAGATGGAGTTATCTTTCTTGCCTTTACCTCTAGAACCAGCACAGTGTGAAACAAGCTAAACATTTTGTCCTATTAATAAAAAATTTGAGGAAAAATACCTCTACCACACTTCAAGTTAGCCAAAGAGATCTTACCTAGAAAGCAATGGCAATAAATAGACACTTTTTACTATTGCACTTAGTTTTCACCATTGCGAAGTAACACCCTCTCACTTCACAGCAATTTGTTAACACTGAACACTTGGTAAACGTAACAGCTAATTTACAGATATCTTTCAGAAACAGTTACAAAACCTTAGATAAGCAATCTGACTTCAAAGCTCATATTAAGAACAAGTTATACAGCGCCCCCCGCCTCCTGTTACCATGACAGACAGACATTCACAGAAGTCTAGCTTAAAATGAGAATTCAACCAAAAGTCACATTAGTAATCCCCGACAAGGAGATTAATTTTTGTAACGGGTGAGTCCATACACACGATACAGCAGTAGTAAGTTCTCAAGTTTGAATGCTAAGTGTGAAATCAATTTCTTTAAAGATGAGCTGGAGCCAAACAAGAATTCTGCTTGCTAAGTACGTGAAAACTTCACCTTAGATGAATCATTTGCATACTGCAGACCTGTTCTGCCTGAAGTTATTCTATATTCTAATTCCAAAACAAAATGTGAAGCAATCTGTCTGAGATCAAACTACTCCCTAGCGTTTTAAATATAGCATTCATAGCAATGATATCCTCATCACCACTGCCTGACAAATATGCACATACATGACTACTTCTGTAATGTATCAGGTCCCACATCATCTCAAATACAAAGTTTGTGGTTCAGTCTGAAACCTTTCAACCTAGTCTAACCACAGAAATTAGAACTCCACACCAAAAATTTACACTGAAAAATCAAAAACCATCTCAAATAGCTTTAAAGGATTGGAGTAGATGACCTCCTGAAGTACCTTCCAACCTCAATTATTCTAAAATGCTGTACTCTCTCTTCAGATGCTTCTGCTCTTAGCAGGCACATTGGGTGCACTTGCACTGGCATTTTAGCCTGCACTAGTAATGTACTTTCAAAGCAACCCCCCCAATTGTTACCATTTAGTACATATTAGTTAAGATAGCTGGGCACCTCTGCTGCACGCAAACTGGATTCCATTTACATAAAACCAAACTTGAAGTTTCACTTCAGGGACACACCTAACGCACCTCACCCCACAGTACGGACACTGGAGTCCAAGGTAAAGGCTGTATCATTGCAATGCTACCTGGCATAGATGAACCTGAGCTGTGAAGATATCCCACAACATCTTGAAATGCTACTTTAAAGAAATAATAGTGTCAGTGCCTGCAGGTTGGCTATGAAAGCCCAGCCCTCAAATTTTTACAACTCTGCTACTTGCTCAGCATCAATCCAACTTTTCTTCTATCTTTGTATTATTATTGTTGTTACTAAAATAAATGCTTTACCTTCTGTGGTCACTCTCTCCTGGGAGAACCCCAGCCCCTTTCTTTTCATCATTCCTTTCTTTTTCACAAGAGCACTACCAATCAGTATCACCTTAGCTCAAGAGGTGCAAGGCCAGGGACAACAGATGTGACAGAGGTAGCATGGGAAATGTACCCCTATTATGGAGATCTTGAACTTCAGGCAAGAGCACAATAACGAACCTAAAACTCAGGTGTAGATCCAGCACACTGGGATGCAGAATCATTACTGAAGACAGCCCAACAGAAAGCACTTCCTCTGGCATCCCTCTTCAGCTACAGAATCTCATCAATTCCTAACCTGATACTCAACTCCATAGGCTTAAGTAGGTCCGCCCAAGGCACAACTGGGTTTTTTGTTAGACCTTGATGGGACATTTTAGCACTGCAGGACAAACTGATGGGTTGCCGGTCATGTTGAACCCCAATCATCTGGCCTGTCCCAAAAGTTTAGTTGCCCTCTTCCTCCACAGTTGCCCATAGAGTGGGCAACTCTTTTTTTCCTCTCCCTACAGGTCATGAGAAAGGCTGGCCCTCAGAGAACAAAGTTCTGTTATCTGAACTTCTGCTGACACATTTCTTGTCAGCTGCAGATATTCCTCCCACAGAGCTTTTGGTTTTGCCTAATACCATGTGTCTTCTCAGCATTTGCATTCAATGGGTGGTTCAGCAGAAAACTGAAAGCCTGGGCAATGGGGATGTTAGCGACCCATAATGAGGACAAAGTTTCACTCCCAACAGCTGCTTTCATACGGGATAGACTTTGCTGCTTAGTATTTCGTAGGAGGAAGAGCAGAGTTAAGTTTCTGGGACTGCATTGTGGGCAGGCAGTCTGGGCTGTGGGGTGGTGTTGACTCACCATGACGACACCCACCTGGAAGACTGAGTAATTTCAGCCAAAAGTCTAGACAAAACAAATGGTTCATTTCTCCTAGCGACTGAAAAGGAAGAGGTGGTGGGGTGACCAAAAGGGAAGTTCGTGATCGAGAGGAGGAAGAGAAAGCTTCCTTGACAAGGGTGCCTTACTATCCTACAAAGCCTCATCAGCCAGCTCTACCTCCCTGACCTTATTAAATACCATCCCCCTGAAGTGCAGCAGCGGCTAACACATGTCACCTTACAGTTCCCTTCCTCCACATCTTCTCTCACTCCTTCCACCCCCAAATGACAGGAAATCAGCACATAAACCATCTCCTTCTCCTAAATGGTACAGTGCTGCTCTTTGCCAGCTACGCTTTTCCTTGGTAAACTGGTCAGACCTAGCCTTGCAATGTATCCACAGGGCTGCTAAAACGGCAGTCGCAGGCACACACCAATTCAGAAGGAAATTTGAAAAAAGGGCACAGAAGGCCCAGGGAAGATTTGTTTGAATAACCATGCTTGCCCAACAGGTATGGCAGGTTGAGTACCATTGAGGGCACATGGGGTAGGAGAGGATGGGATTAACCAAGACAGCTACTTGGAATCTACTAGAGTTCCTTTAAATCATCAAACGTAATTTGCCACATTGCTAACGACATGAGCATTTAACCACACTGAATATGTAATAAATTGCAATTAAGCATTCTTGAACATGGAATATAAATATTAAATGTAAATCCTTACACCTCTAATAATTTTAAGTTTCAAAGAAGTTACCCTGTTATGCCACATTTTAACACCATGAAGAAACTTCTGTCATTACGTAAATGATATTCTGATAATTAGTTAGACTTACTTTCCAGGTTGAAGACACTAAAAGCATTTAAAAAAACATTCTAGAATTCAGGTTCACAAACACTGAGAAATATTCTTTCTGTTGCAAAATGCACTCATTTCCATTACCAGTATTCTTCTGTGTTTTAATTCAATTGTTTGCAAGCAACTTTGTATTCAGCATGATGCTAAAGCTTTCACTTCAAAGGAAAAAGTTAACTACTGCAAACCTATAGTAACAACAAATCTGCTCATCTTTCCCACTCAAAACAATGGTTAAATGTTTCCTCTGAAGAGCTCTACTTAATTCTTAGGCCTCTTAATATCCATAGGGCAGCTGCTATTGCATCCAGTCTAATAGTTTGTATTCAGCTGTGTAAATACAAAGACAGAATCATTACCCAAAATGTGTTTTTATTTTCTTGCGCTACATACCCTGGATCTTTTAAAAGAATGAAACGGATCGATTACAATCAATCATTTCAGGCTAGACCTTATAGAGACATAAGCCGAAGAAACAGAAGTTGCTAACATTGTTGACAGATCACGTAAGTCACAGCAACGGATCAAGAAACCACAAGATGAAAGGCAACCGTTGACTCAATTGTATATTCACAGATTTTTAAGACTGGAAACCATTACTGGGCTCACTGAGTCAGCTCTGTTGCACATAAGACAAAAACTCGAACAATAATGTTTATATCAAGCTTATAAATCCTATTCAAATTACAGCACACCTTTATGAAAGATGCCAAGTGATGAAGAAATCACAACATGTATCTAGGAAGGTTACCATGGCCATTTATTACACTTGTGCTTAAAAATGTGTGTTTATTTCTACACTGAATCTTGTTAACGCCTTAGTTTAGACTGAAGCCCAGCTCTCCATGTAATTACTTCCCTTTTTTAAGATAAAATCACTAAGTCTGAGTCTCACTGCATGCGTAATTTTCCAGTTGGCTAATGTACGCATCTTCATAGTGTAATTTCACAAAAGCCTTTAGAAGAGTAGGCAACAGAACGGAACTGACTATTCCAATATTATTTTCACTGTTTATGTATACAGTGGTATACAAAAGAAAGTGTATATGTATTTTGTATTCTTTAGCATTGCATCGAAAGGTGTCGATAACTAGCTGAAATAATTCCCTTCAGATTCATGCCTTTAGCTGGGACTTAACACAGCCCACGTTTGGCTGTATTCTAGCACCATCATAAGACCAAATGATCCAGGTCAGCCTGTGTGACTGATCTGTTGGAAAAATAGGTAAGTTTGCTGAAAAAGTTAGAAATACTAACATGACCATAAAGACATACGCACAAAAAAATAATCCGAACTCTACCATTAAAACCCTTCATTGTAACATGCTTCTTTATCTGCCCCCCCAAAAAAGGAAAAAAAAACCCTAAACACAAGACACTAAAATCTACTTGAGGAAATAAGTTATCCCGCCAGCGGTTAGTCTGTGACTCTCGGCTTCTTATTCTGCCTTTTGTCTCTTCTAGCTTCCCTTCTCATTCCAACTCCTTCTGTTCCTCAAAGTGCCCATAAAAACAACTTACACTCTTCACATAGACCATTACTGCACTACCCTCTGTTCTTCCTCATGTATTCTATTGTCTTTGCCTGGTAAAAAGCTAGGCAAAAGGGAATGTGGCACCAGAACTGTCTCAGTCACTGATGGGTAAATGTGATTAATGCTTTTTCTTGCTGTATATTGAGCAGGACACTGAGAACTGGAAGAAAGAGATATACTAGTCTGATCACAGGCCCACAACACTCCCTAGCTGAGGACCAGAAATTCCAGCTTTTCTTATTGAAGTCTGAGGCAAACAGGTCATTTGAGAAGACTGGTCTGAGAGCAGTGGACTCATCCTTAACTCACATCCTTGGAGGTGAAGGCAAACTATGTCGTACACTATGGCATTTATAGTGCTTGGTGGTGATCACTGGCGATCAGCGAATCAGCTTCAGAGATTATCCATCAGACACACAGGGAAAGCTACTTTGCGTGTCAATGATCTAGGAGGCAAAAGGTCCAAGAGTAAAGGCCTCCAGGTTCAAAGAACGGAGTGTGTAATTACAAAGACTGATGCACAGAAAAAGTGACTGAATTAATCCATTGATCTGGAGTGGACAATGCAAAAAACATCAGGACAATTCTGTCTACTAAGGCCAAATATTATCAGACAGTAAAAGAAAAATAATATTGTTCACTCTTACATTAAATTATCATATTTGGTTGTTACTTAAAATGTGTCAGAGCTGGCCAAACTGATTAGCTATCACAGCCCAAAACCTTTACAGAGGTCAAGATTTGCCAAATACATCCCACATACCTCAGTCAGAAAGTGAACTCTTAGAAAGACTCTTACTGGGGGTCTGAGCATGTGATGAGTCCCTGGGCATCCCATAGACACTGGTCACAGTAGTTTTCACCTGTCCCCACTCTTTAGGTAGCTAGAAATCAACATCGCTGCCCTTATCATGACTGTTATCCCATCCCACCCCTGCCCAGCACTCCCTTCCTAGGACAACCATGGTACTGCTCACAAACTACCACTTGGCCAACCCTTGTGTACATCCAAAGTCTCTGAACGAGGTTCACAAAGAAACAGCTGAATCACAGAGAAAAAAACAGCCTCATTAAAATCACGTTCTACACCTTAATTCTGTGGCTTAGAAAATTTTATTTAGCCTTCTAAGAGCTAATGGGACTAATGTGAGCTAACCGTCATTGTTAAGGATGAGAACTTTTCAAATCATTTCCAATGAGAATGTAATTGTGACTGCTCCAGAAAGAAAGCATTTTCCCAAAGAACAGTTTGGAGAAATTCAGTCATACTAACAAAATGTTTGATACCTGTGAACCCAGCTGGGACAATTTATTTAGATTTCTAGAATGCCTTTTATTAAAAACAATATATTCATGTTTTCAACTGCATAAGAAAAATTATTTATATGCAGGGCTTTCAAGCCCACGAAACTGCATTAAGCAGTTGCCATTGAACTGAATGTTTTAAGTGCTCATTATTTCTGACGGTTGAGAAACATACTCGAGTGCTTAAATTATGCATTTAGGAGCAGTACAAAGTGATTATAAGGCGGCAGTAAAACAATGAGATGCTAAAGCTGAGGTATAATCAATATTGGTTGACCAAGTTTGGAGAGTCTGAAGAATTCAGAGACATCTAAAAAACTTCTATCAATGAATGCAATAGATGAAACTGATAAATGCAAGTGCTGCATTTAATTTGATTGGACAGATTCTGCTAAGAAAAGGTGCTTTAATTAAATCTCTTCAACAGCACCCAGTATCTCCAAGATTATTAAAACTCCTTTATTCTTTAGAAAAACAAATCATATGTATCCAGCATTGATTTCTTTCCTGTAGATGTTTGACAATTTCTGTATAAACTCTTAAAATTTTAAAGTAGGCAGGTTTTTTATAAATATGAGTCTATTTTCCCCACATTTATAACGGAAAGAGAGGGAGATGTGTCTTGTAAGTACTCCCCTAAGAGTGACCAGGCTCAGAGAAGTTCCTGGGTAAACACCTGTACTTTCCAAACACCTGACATTTGTGAAAGGCATTGTCATAGTTGAGAGAAAACAGAAGAACCTAAACACTAAATGGAAAATACGTAAGAACAAAAAATGGCTGCAAAGTTTGTACCATTCCAAAACATGATCCAAATCTTTCCAATTTCATGCAAACGCTTTACACACCTTGTATCAAGTCCTTCACCCAGCACAACCTTTGTCTAACTATGGACAAATGGCCATGATACCTTACCTAAAACATGACGATAAAAAGGCAAATTCCTCCCTTTCAAAAAAACTCTTAACTAAAAATAAAATAATAAATCCTGGTTTTCATGCTCAGTGTTATAAATTACTGATTCAAACCACCTGAACAATCATAGAGCTGCTGTCCTCAATAAACATCATCTTTTTGCCAGGTCCACTGATTTGATCAGAATACAGAGATATCTTGATCTCCTACAAATATTTGATCAGCTTGAAAATAAGGTTGTTAATGAATTCCAAACATGACACAATGTACTGCTGTCACGTGATAGAAAAAAAGACCTGTAGACAATAACTTTTAAAGCTCGTATAAGATGAAGAAAAGACAGGCTCCTTGGCTAAGCTCGAATCACTGAGTGTCCACAACTAAGCCAAAAGGATGATAGAGCGAACTCCCACTAACAAAGTTTTAAATAACTCATTACTTGACAGTGAAGTCACCATGCTGCTTTAACTCCATGTAGTCCGTGGGTACTGTGTGCAGTTCTGGGCCCCACAATTTAAGAAGGATGTGACGGCCCCTGAATGTGCCCAGAAGAGGGTAACAGAGCTGGTGACAAGGCTGGAAGGCATGTCCTGTGAGGAGTGGCTGAAGACTTCGAGCTTGTCTAGCTTGGAGAAAAAGAGGCTGAGGGGCAACCTCTCTACAGCTTCCTGAGGAGGGGAAGTGGGGAGGGAGGTGCAGAGCTCTTCTCCCTGGGATCCAGTGACAGGACGCATGGGAATGGTTCGAAGTTGCTCCAGGGGAGATTTAGGCTGGACATTAGGAAGCATTTTTTTACTGAGAGGGTGGTCAGGTACTGGAACAGGCTTCCTCGAGAGGCGGTCGATGCCCCAAGCCTGTCAGCTTTACAGAGGCGTTTGGACAATGCCCTTACTAACATGCTTTAACTTTTGGTCAGCCCTGAAGTGGTCAGGCAGTTGGACTAGATGATTGTTGCAGGTCCCTTCCAACTGAAATAGTCCAGATTTGAGTCAATTCTTCCACTTGAAAAAGCAAAATAAAGACAAATCTAAATTAATATGTGTTCTAAGACACATTAACTTTGGTGTATTCTGGAAATTTTTCCTTTAGAGAGTTAAAAGACTAAGTAGGAATGATACTTTTTAATATATTAGTATTGGTCAGCCAGAAGCAGCAGTTTTTATTGTGAAAACGTTATCATACCACTATTTGTCTTGTTCGAAAACGTGACTTGAAGCTATATGAAGCAGAAAGAAAATGGTTATAATCAAAATGACTTCCGAAATATTAAGCTTCACTGCCACAGCAGACTGAAAAGCAAAACGTGCTACTAATATGTACGCATTTAAATAGTGTTAGTTTATGTTTCATATGAAGGATTTTAACATTCAAATGCAGATCAGGCTTAGAAGGTTAACCTGTATGCAGAAATTAATCTGTTAATATTTTAATATATATTTTTCTATTGCATTTTCCAAAGGTGCCTCTGAACTTCAAGTTAATGCAATATTTATATTGGACTACTTTGGTAATTATTGGGCTAAATGTCTTCTATTCTTGCACTTTAATTTAGCTGTATACCTCCAGCTTCATTAAACATCTCGTTTCACAACTATACTAATAGCTTTTCTCAACATTCCATTAAGCAAGGAGAAAAACATGAGGAAATTTTCTTCATAACTAACATCATTTACATATTAATCCTATTAATATTTGATAAATGAACTTCAGTTCACAGCCAAAAATCCATGTTTATAGCAATCAGAATGTAACAGCCGCAAAATTACTCATTGCTCTTTTCCCGCCTGTCCCTCTCTCCCAACACACTACTGTAAACCACAGAAACCTCTTCTCAGTCACTTCTGTTTGTATTCATCCTTTCACCTAATGTTATGATCTAGAACTAGAAACTCCAACACCTGTTCCGAAGCAAAAAGGGAATAGTAAACGGCTCCAAATTGTTGGCTAATATATATATGGTCCACAATGGACTAACCGGTGTTTGCCTTGAATTCTAAATTCTACTTTTGGCAAATTAAGGTAACTGTTGAAAAGCTACGTACTCCTACCTTGGTGACAAAAGAAATGTCGTAACAACAGAGCTACAGACCCCTTCCTTGGTCAAAGGATGGTCTGTGGTTGCTACTTAACATAGTTCTATATTGCTATTGATTATTTTGTAATTGTCTTATTTTTCGTCCAGTATTTATAAGGTCATTAATATGTGCTGTAAGTCTTCAGGAAAAATTAACACAACAATAAAAACAATCATGATACTTCAGTTTGCCTTCTGTTGTTTTACTTCATTCTCTTTATTTCACTTTGGATCACTAACTTGAACTGAGATGGCCTCAGAGTGTAACAAGTGTAATCTGTCACCAGGATGCCGACATGACTACAGTATTTACTTCCCCACGTGAAATTTTCTTTCAAACCGAGCTTTCACAACTAACAACCTTAAATAGAGATTAATAAAATGAAAAAGATCAAATCTACATATTTTTCCTCAATAACCTTTTAAAAACTACCCTATAGTTGAAAACACTTCAAGTTTTAAATGTTAATACTCTCTTGCCAGTTTATGTTTAACATGCCTCTATACAAATTTGTCTCCTGAGGGCTGTTTAAGACACTACGTCTTAATTCACACATACAGAAGTTGCTGTCAAAAGATGAAGAGATGAGTCTGAAGTATGCAGTTGGGACAACCAAGGTAATACAGAAGCACTCCTGGCCCTGCTCCTTCGCTTTTTTTTTTTTTCTTCTTTTAGTTTCCTAAACTAATGCTTATTATTCTTCGCCTCTCACCTAGTGACGCAACAAACCTTTGAAAGAGTCTTAGGGAGATCATCTTCCTTCTTAATCTTCCTTTCACACTTTTCCTGTGAAAAAACCTTAGTTGCCCGAAGCCAGTGATGTTGGAGAAAACACTAATTTTCATTGCACAAAGCGTTAAGTGCAGTTGCTTCACTGCATCACTTGTTTTATGAGCCTTCGTGTTTATGTCTCTTTACATGTTTAAAACTTCATATATATCGGCCTAAACCTTCTCTCATTTCTCAAAGCCCAATGGCCCCAGTCTCTCTGCACCTCCTGTCCTTTCATTTTTACTACCTCTCTTCCAACTCAAGCTTAAGTGCAGTCGCTTAAATTTACACCAGAAAGGGAAGTCAGTCTCTCAGAGGACTTATTTCTTTGTGGATGTCTAGTTTGTGAACAAAGGCTCCTAGAAATCTCACAAAAGTTGGGTTGGATCAGCAGGAAGTATTCAGTGCTTGAAGTCTGACAGCAGAAGCATCCCCAGTGTAACAAAAGAATCTCCACAAACTGAGCAGCAGTGCTCTTGGCTGACTCACTACAATAACCCGATTTGGAAGTTGGGTAATTTATCAGTATTAGAGACCACATTTGCAGGAGCTACAACCTGTTAATCTAAGGCTTCATCATAACATTGGCTTTGCTGACATTTTTCTTTAGCTACAATGATAATCAGTATACCAGGAGTAATATTTCAGCAAATCACCTTAGAGCTCAGGAAGATTAATGAAAACTACCAACCCTAAATAGGAAAATGCAAAAATATATTCCAAAATACTTGTTGAGGAATGCCAATCTTGGAAAAAAGAACGAAGCCTTACATCAAGAAGCAAACAGTAGGCTATAGCTTTAAGCTAATCTGAACATAAGGAGAAAAGTACAAGTACAAACTAAGAAATTGCAGCATGCTGGTCTGAGACATAGTCTAATTTCTCTTTTTAATTCCAGAGCTAAAAAGCCCCTAGAGCTGAACAGATATGCATGAAAGATGATGCACAGAATTGCCACAGGATTTTTTTCTACATGTTGCCAAACGTATGTTACACAAAATTGTCATTAAGGGCTGGCTTATTACATTTTACAGGACTACAAATCTCCTTGAATTAAATATTTATGAGTCTTGCTTGGAATACTAAATCCTGCAGTATTTTATAAGAAACAACAGAAACTAGCCTTTTCAACTACATATTCTAATATATAACTTACAAAATGATGAATTTTAATCATATTAAATTCATCATTATATATGTAGATCAAAATCGCAAACCCCGGATTTTACATGCTTAGTTCCAGAAGAAAATATTCACACAACACGAGAGTAAATCCAACCAGTACAACTCCGTGTGCACTTCGCCGTGCTTTTGGTTTGCAAGCAGCAAGCTGATGTGCTTGGAGATGAAAATCAAAGTGGGAAAAAAAGAACAGACATTGAAAAAAAATCAGTGTGTATTTTCTCTTTCAAGTCTGCTACAAGACTAATACAATTTAAAATTGCATTTTCAGGAGAGTAATTTGGACAATGAGAAGGGAAAATCCTCCTCTAAGGAGAGAAAACATAGCATGCTGAAGGAGAAAATGAAAGGGTCCTGCCCACTCTTTGTGACCAATGAACCCCTGTAATTCTGATTTAGGAACAAGCAAGTCAGTGGCTCTGGGTAAGAACAGGTTAAACTGAATAGGGTAGCTATTTCGTGGACACCGCAAGTAAAGGGAGAAGAAATGTAGGTTGTATTTAAAACAAGTCCCTCAAAGAACTCCAGTTACTGTAAAGATTAGTTGCTGTCCTTAGGGAGCAACATTCTTCCATTAAAAGTAGTGGTTCTGATACTGGTTTTTAATCTTGCCTTGTAACCAATCTGAAAACACAACAGAACGATAGTTTCAGTCACATCAGGGTTTTTTTTTTACCCCTTCTACGGAGCATGATCACACAAATGTTGATCACACAAATGCAACACAAGATCACTGGTTTGAATATTGGGATTGAGCAACTGCTGGGAAGAACCTCTTCCAACTTCCCCGCTGCTGGCAGAGACCTTTCCATTCTGTTACTGGCAGAATGGTTTCAGACAGTTCCCAATCTTTGTCACTTTTTCTCCTTTTCCTTCTCTTAAATGTTTCCTCTCCTTTAAGTACACCAAAAGTTAAACTGTTTAAGTAGCTACGCTCTGAGCAGGCAAGCAGCTAAGGTGCAGAGAATTAGGGGAGGGGGTAAATGACAATTACCATTTGCAAAACCAAATGTCAACAGGTTTAGCAGCTTTTAACATCGCTACAAGCAACGGTGGGGGAACAGGAAGAGTGGTTAAGCACAGCTTTTCCACAAACAAATGCAGAATGTATTTAAAAGACAGAACTGTGTTTCTTAAGAAAGAGAACTGCTCCTCGTGGGGCCGATTCACCGGCATCCATCAAGCGAACACTGAAGCGTTTGATGTGCAGTCACCGAACAATTCTGGGAGAAGAAAGCAGACAAACCTGCACCACTTCACAAGAAGCTTTTTTCATATCCAATATATCTCTAAAAGGGTTTTCAGCTTACTCAGTTTCCCATGTATCCTTTTTGCTGACGTCATAAAAGGACAATAGTCCTTTTTTATCCTCTGAAACATAAAGCTTAGTAGCTCTGTCGCAATCAAGAATGACGTAGGGAAAAAAATATCATCATTGATTCAAGCAAGAATCGGTAACAACATTCAGAAGGTACTTTACAGAACTTCTCCCACCTCCGAGATAAAGTGAGTTTGTCATTCCAGTGTAAATGTTACTAAAATGCATAATAATAATGATAATAATGAGCATGCTAGTATAAAATCTGAGCCAACAAACTACATTTCTCCAAAGGACCATCCTATTTGTGAAATAACTTCAACAGAATCCTCCAAAAATTTTCTTATAGCAGAGTGAGAGAGGTACAGAGACAGCAGCAAAGTGAACAAGCCCACCTGTGGTCAACCCAGCAGGTTCTCCAAAAAGGGTTAGAGGCTTGCATTGAGCCACGCTCCTATTGACACCAAGAACTGTAAGGACCATGCTCATTCTACAAGCTGTCTCGTAAAAAACTTTTCTGCTGTATACTACCTACATCCTCAACAGAAGGAGAACATGATTTTTATAATCCAAAAGCATTTAATAAGCTATTTCTTGAAATCGAATGATTCTAAAGCCTAGACAAAGAACACGAAGCTTGTAGTTAGCAGATGGGGAGTCAGTGGTACTGTTTTTGGCAGAAACACCTACAAACTCAGTTCAAGTGGAAACCAAAGGCATCTCGGCTAAGATAAAGCTATAACAATGATTGTGATGGAAGTTGAGGGAGGATATTAGCTGAAGTACCATTCCTTATTTACCAAAATACTAAAAATAGGTGGCCCAAAATTTTAGTTGCATTAAATAGACAATACTCAGGTTTTTAGGCTTCTGGAAATACTTCTCAATCAGTTGCACGCGTGCATTTGACTTTCAAAATGTGAAACTGGGAAAACCTCTGAAAAAATGGGTTTCAAAAGGGGTATCAGCTCAAGTCCTAACAACTGTTTGTAACTGTTGCAAACAGACATATTACAGAACCATCTGCTCCAAGAAGGTATCACAAAGGATCAAAGTTTCAGACTCCCACTTGCAACAGAGAGGAGAAAGAGAGACTGTTTAAAAAAAGACACTCTAGGACACTAAAAACTAATTAGAACAGAAGAATGGTGTACAAAGGGAAAAACAGTCAACTGTTCATTAGGAACAGAAGGCAAGCAATTTTGTCTTAGGGGTGGCATAAGAATACCAAACTGAGTTTAACTCACTGCATCCCTTCTCCTCAGCATCCTTCATACAGAAGAGAACAGGGGACACAGCGGTGCTCAACAACCGATATTGTTCCCTCACTCCTTATATTCAAGCACCTGGCGATCATACCCACCTATATTTAAGTATGTGCAATTTTGCAGAAGAGAACTGTGACCGCATATATGTGACCGCAATCAGAAATTTTCAATGCAGGAGAAATGCAAAAGCTGCCTGTGGATTACCATGATATTGCTGTGACACTTACCACAGAAACTCCCCTTTATGGATAGCTACGAAGTATTTCACATCTCAAAAGCACTTCTTTCACCCTAAGAAAAAATGGCTTTTGTAATTTACCCATAGGCCAACAGCTGATTCTTAAATCATGACTTGATTTAAAACTTTACTGCAATCCAAAATTCCACTCCAGTACAAGACAGATCTCACAGTATAAAGCCAAGCTAAACACATTTTTTTCCTATAAACAGTAAAACTCTTCTTTACTAGCTGTGGGGTTTTTTAATTAACCAAATTACACACAAGCAGAGCAGTATATATCCAGCTAAAATCAAGCTGGAATATCTACTCTAGTAAAAAATATGATAAAAACCCCTTGCCTTCTGGATGCTGTAAGTTTTAATAACTTTTTTCCTCCATTTTTTTTCCTGGCCAGTCCAGTCATCATTAATATTCCTAAGAAATTAATTAATATAGATTTGCAGCAAGACACTGTGGAGTTTCACAAATAATGGAAAAACACCCACCAAATTTGATAGACAACAAAACCCTACTTCTTTTGAAGGCCTAGCAAAATATGCAAGCAAATGTCATGGAAACAGAAGCTCTCTCCATGGTAACATCATCCCTGGTATGGTAGCTAACCACTCTAATTTCTAACGTGCTCCAAGACAAGGTATCAGCTTAATTCCAGTTTTCTTTTGGTATTTGTTCCATAACATTCCCTATATCTAGCGGCTGTAAAGATTTATTAGAAACATTAGTAGTTCACAAGCATGTAGTAAGCATGAGCCTAAGCTCAACATAAGAATAAGGGCAAACTGATTAACTGTGATAAAGCAAGTCTGAGTAACACTCTCTTTTGGAAAAAGAACAGGAGACTGATGGCAGTGTAATTATATTACAGCTGGTTCCCATTACACTATCTGACTCTCTGCAACAATTGTCAGATGTGCAACAGTGTCTCGCACAAAATACACAGAAGGAACTACAGGATAAAAGGCACAATTCATAATTGCAGCTAGGCAATCCTTGTTACCTGCATTTATAGAGTATTTTAAATTTTTTAGCAACCAACCCAGCAACCAAAATTCTCAAAACCAGCTGAAGACTCTTGCTAGCATTGTAGCTGCTCTCTACCGAGACGGACCTGCTTAGTGCGTAGCAATCAGAGCCATGGGAATGACTTTCAATGAACAATTTATTTGACAAATTAGGTCCTGTTTGTGAGCTGTCTGTATGCAGCTCATGACTGACAGTCAAACTACTATCCAAATTTATTCTAAGACGATGTTTGCGAGCCTATTTTCTGATCTGATCACTAATGCTAAGCTTCACTTATCTGACTGTCACTAGATACAAGGCACACGGTGCTATGTGCTCCTTCAATCCAGAAACTGAGAAGAGCCAGCAGTGCAAATGTGTAAAAAAAAATACATTTCCCGTAACATTTTTGCAAGTAAAATACCACGTCTTGCATAAACAGGTACAGCAAGCATAGAAAATACATCTTATCCTGCAGAAGTCTTTTAAAATGTGAACAAATATTCACAAAAATAGTCTACCTGGTTGTTCTAGTTTGTATGCAAATTATGAAAACTACACTCACGTTCATTTCTGGTTCAAATATTTTAATGAAATGTAAAGTTTAAATCAAATCCTCTAACAACGACGAAAGCGTCATGACTGTATTACTTCAGCAGTCTGAAAATGCAAAAAAAAAAACCCTTTACCAACATCCCTCCTTTAAAAAACTACATAGAAAATGTTCAGTTTTCTTTGTATATGTGATCAATAGAAGGGAAGAGTACACTTTCTACAGTCTTAGTACACGGAAATAGTACTGTGCTTTATATTTTAGAGAGTGTTGTTGATTGTCCTCAAAAAAATCAAACATAATTCTCCTAAAAGCATATTAGTGCTCTGATAAAAAGTCTTGAAGGTTTCAGAAATACAATATACCCGATATGGTCCACTACGTACATGTTTATTTGTCTAACAGAAAAATCTGTATTACCTAAAACTGATACTTTTAAAAATATTTGTAAGTAACACACAAAGCAATAACGTTTGTGTCTACTGTTCTTTCATATTGGCCTTTGAGCCAGCTGTGTAAGGGGGGGAAAAAAACCCAACCCCCAAAAGCCAAACAAATCTGAACTTGCTTTTGCTTGACTTGAGCTGATGCTAAGACTGTTGCAAAGGAGTATGCTGCCTAAAAACTAGCAAAAATTGACCTCTGACATTCTTTTCTCCAACTAAGCTTTAATTTCTTCCTCACCTTTGCTCACCACAGTACGCATCAGATGGCTTGTAGAACAGATTTAGATAGAAAGTTGGAACTTTACGTTTTATACATGAAGACAAAAGGAACAACCTTGAAACTCTCGTTAACCACATAGCAAACTTTTGTTCACCTGTTCTGAGCTCATCCTATGAGCATTGGATCCTGTGGTCAATCGAGCAGAAACAGTGGACTGTTTCCAAAACTGCTTAGAAGTATCTTTTATTCTTCTGTTGTTCCTTTTCCTCATTACCGGCAGAACAAGCCATATTTTCCATTAACAATGGCAACATCAATTCACAATCTGAGAAGTCCCTATGACACACATTTTAATTGCTCTCTTAAGTTAATAGTTCTCTCTAGAGAACCCTGTGTTATATAAAACATACGTTTTGTTTCAGTGGTTGGATGAATACACAGATACAAGATCTTCTTGGGATTTCCAGTGATCACTGTTTGGAAAGAAGCAACCTACTATTTGTCAGTTCAGGCTTGTCAAAACTTTCAGATAGCATTTAACAAGTGTACTAATTGTTTCTTTAATGAA
The DNA here is from genome assembly GCA_013398225.1 of Steatornis caripensis. Lineage (NCBI taxonomy): Eukaryota > Metazoa > Chordata > Aves > Caprimulgiformes > Steatornithidae > Steatornis > Steatornis caripensis. The sequence continues at coordinate 208,981 of VZSC01014401.1, forward strand.
CAATTCAAAGTGCACAGAACATCTGCATTTTGGAAGTCTAGGGTATTTCCAGCTAAGACTTCTACTCGTTTTCCCATTTTAGGGCAAACCAGCAGGTATGTCGCAGTTATACATTTCTCTACCTCGGAGGAAAGCTTCTACAGTAACATGGAGAAGAAGAGAATTTCATTTCAGAAACACAACTAGCAACATTAAGAGAAAATAAGCTTTTGCTTTAGGAATACCTGCTGTAATTATGGAAGCAGTTTTCAGCTGCGTATTATCTCTGACTTCTACAGTTACACCATGAAGTGGGCACTGCCCTTCTAACTGTACTTAAAAGAGTATATATAACCTGCACAATCACATCTAAATTATTCAGCATGCATGTCAATGGAAGACAATGGCATTTTCTTAAAAGCAATCTATAGCTTTCATATCAAGCTCAAGACTTACAATTTTAATCATATGTTAATCGACTTGGTTCGGCATTTTGGGAATGTCAAAAATTAGGAGAGCTGATGAACGGAACAGGGAGTACAACAACAAGTGAAACTAAAGTTACTGGCAGCCAAAATGAGATCAAATTATCGCAACTGTATTCTGTCATACCTCCTCAATACAGAATACTATGCCACAGGCACCTCTGAGCCTTGCAGAGCATACTGTGTTCTCCACAGTACAGTGCATATGATTACTTTAAATGTGTTGTCGCCAAATATAAAGAGTTACTTTCAGAGCTTTATCTAATAATACCTGCTAGCAACAAAAAGATATAATTTGATAACTACAAAAATTCAGTTACCCAATTGGGATATTCACCCTCCATTTAAAAATTTACTGTTTATAATAACAGCGACCCAGTAAACATTTCAAATTATTAATAACAGAGTAATATAAAATACACCATTCTACTTTTTAAAGAAAGTAAGTGTTTTTACATTAACTGTTTCGGCCATCCAAATACCACAATGCAAGTGCTGATACTCCTATGAAAGTAACCCTGTTTTCACAAATCTTAGGTATGTATGTCATCTTCCTGAAATGCTGGGCTATTGCTCATACCAAAACAGTAGGGTGAAGATCTAGCTAAATATTCTGCCTTATCTTGATACAAACCACTGTTTTTGCTTTACTGCTACACCTCTAAGAAAAAATAAGAAATTTAATGAAGGACATACATGGAAACTTAAGTGGTCTGTTTGCTAGCTTGTTCTGGCAGGCAGAGGAGAAGGTACTGCCACAAAACAATTGCAACAATGTAGTTCTTCCAGGTATTTCCCTAAACCTTTTTCGCTTTGATAGAAAGAGTATAGAGGAATCATACATGAGGCATTCTGTTTGTTGATAACTATTCTAGGATCCAAAGAAAAGTATGTTGATAAAATACTTTCCATTATATCTTCCAGTTTCCAAGTCATTCCTGATCTAGCAACTTCTCAATCCCGGAAAATCTGCTGTAAAATCCAGGATGAGCAGGAACACTGTCATGGAGACAACTGAGCACTTCGCTAACAGCAGCCAACGTTAAAGATCAAGAGCTCAATCAACTGCTTGGATGATTCAGTAAAGAGTTGTCACTGACTCGAAGCAGAATCTCTCCTAGACTCCCCCATCAAGCCATCAAAGAGATTTCTTTTTCAAAGCTTATCCACCACACATAGATTAACCTAATTTGTGGAATACAGACTGACTTTCTTAAAAGCGGGTATGTTTTGCAGAAGCTGAACAATTGCTTTGGTATTCTCACCTGAATATCACATTTACAGTATATACTCCTAACATTTATTTATTTCTTTTAGCTAGAAAGTGTGTGCAATCTGACATAGATGGAAGCATGATAGCAAATTCATTCCACCAGCTCCTTGGCATCTAGCTTCGAAACAAAGCAGCTATGTAAAAATCATATTTGAAAGCCTTTATGAATGATGATCCTGCCTATCCTAATACAAAGTACATCTTTATTTTCCCAACATTTAGAACAGTAGCAACCAGAAAAAGCATCTTTTTCTTCTTCTAAACAGCACACACACAGACACCACCATATTAACGTCAACTGACAATCCTGAGGGTGACTAGCACACGTAATGTAAAATGTAACAGAGATCTTTCCTGTCTAATGCCATTGGCAGGCAGGATGATTAATTTGCACAACGGAAGTTCAAGAACCTATTTAGATAGCTCCCATAAACGCAATTCATTGCCTGAGAAATCAGAGAACATCAGATGGTATAAGTCATAAGCAAACAAATGAGATAACATACAATTAGAACACTTTCCTTAGGAAATCACACTCAAGGCACTGACATCTATTCAGGTAGACATAGAAAGGAACTCAGATCAAACGATTCTTACAAATAGCACGTACATTTGCATCTCTAAAAGTACAAGAGGACCAACAGCAGAAAGATAAACAAGGAAAACTTGCTACACTAAAAATTACTCATAACTTCCCATCCCTTTTTGGCCGTTTTTTGTCAAGTGTGGATGGTAGGAGTTTGTAGCTGTAAGAAACATTCAAAGTTCTTGAGGCGTGAGTCATCCCAGGTTCTTGGAAAGAAGTGGAAATCATAAAAATCTATTATGTTCAAAAATCATGGCCCTTTTATCTAGGAGTCTAACAGCTGAATTAAATGAGTTCTAATGAGTTTAATTAGACCTTACTTACTAGTGTTTAAGTTAGCATTTCGGTTGTTATTTTTTCTTAATTTTCTAGATTTTCCAAAACAAAGCAGAAAACAAATCACCTCAAGAGAGCAAAGACAAAACTTGAATTGGTATAAAAATTTTACTTGTATCATCCCAGAAAAACTGTCAAAGAAATACTGTGCGTTGCTAATAAATTTGAGTATGTTCATAAAGCGTATGATCGAACAGTATATTTGAGATATGACTAGCTATGTAAGAGATGAACTGCGAGGAACATTGCCATGGAAATTGGATATAACAACAATTCACAGGCAGAAAAGAGTTGTAAAGCTCAGTGGCATTTCAGGAGACTGACAGCAAGTTCTCTGTTAAAGGAAAACCTACAACAGCATAAAAAGTGCACGCTGATGTGAAAACAGCATCCCCTGACTAGTAACAGATTCAGTCATGAATGTTCCTCTTGCAGAGGGAATCACATTGAGCAATGAGATATCCTAAAGGCACATGAAAGGTTTGAGTAGTAACACAAAGACTCATGAAAATTATTCTCTCCAGTTTCTCTTTCCTTCTGCTGCAAACTCTTGAAAAAAAAAATAAGGCAATCTGAGCACCTACATAAAAGGAATCTAGGTGCTGAGCTGTTCTCCCTGGGATCCAGTGACAGGACGCGTGGGAATGGTTCAAAGCTGCGTCAGGGTAGGCTTAGACTGGACGTCAGGAAGCATTTCTTTATCGAGAGGATGGTCAGGCACTGGAACAGGCTTCCTCGAGAGGCAGTCGATGCCCCAAACCTGTCAGCTTTACAGAGGCATTTGGACAATGCCCTTACTAACATGCTTTAACTTTTGGTCAGCCCAAAGTGGTCAGGCAGTTGGACTAGATGACTGTTGCAGGTCCCTTCCAACTGAAATAAGTCTAGTCTATTCCATTGCCTCCAGATTTTCTATGAATCACTACAAAATCAGAAAGCTAAATCCAGAAACTCATATATTTGTTAGAAACAGAAAGTTATGTTATCATATGATTCTTTCCAAGCATTTATGTATCCACTTTGGTATTGAGACTGTATCTGAGCCTATTTGAAGCCATTACTTGCTGTTACAATAGAAGTATTTATCAATAATTGATGACCCGTCATTGGTAAACAGGATGTCTGAGTTTCAGAAACAGGCCAGCAACTGACTTGGTTTTTGCTTAAAAATTCAGAGAGGATTTAAGAAAAGGTATGCTGTGGAAGGAAAGGGTCATCGGTTACGCAGGATTATTTAGGAGAAACTGGCACTACTTAATGAAACAAAACATTGCCTTTTGAAGATATTTTATTTGGTGGTATCATTTGGAGATATTTCATTCAGTGTTAACTTCAGTGTTTTTGGATGAACTTTCTACAATGACTAAAAATAACACAGCCTATTATACAATGGGACTAGCACAAATAATTAACAGGCAACCGACCATTTCAGATCACCACTGAGTCTGCCAAGGGAGGGGAAGCAAGATATGTTAAAAACTCATGCAATTTAGTCAGCAATAAAAACCTGTTCATTACTCTCCTTTCATTTTAAAGGCTAAGCTTTCTGTTAGGATTCAGTATAGAGAGTTACGTGTTAAATAATTCAGCCATTCTTTAAAACAACACTTATCTTCTAAGAGCAGAGATCAGCAGCTGCCCTTCTTCCTTCCTCAGAAAAATCACAAAACCACACAACTGGACTTTATTCCTCATCCAAAATAAAAGCACAGAGAAGTACCAAATAGGAATTGGCCTGAGACAACGCAAAAGCATCACAGAGCTCAGGAGGCAAAAAGATGGAACAGAGGAGAGTAACTCCACAGATGCTCAATAACTGTGCTCAGGCCTTCCTAAGTGATAGCCAGCAAGCCTTCTTTTAGGTGGCTGAAGTAAGAAAGTAATTCTCACATCCTTTTCCCAATCAAGAGAATAGTTCTAGCCAGCATGAAAGTCAGTTATTAAGAGGTTGCTAGCATAAAAATTAGACAGTCTGAGATATCTAGCAAAGGTATGATTTACAAGGCAGATAACAAAAGTAATTTCACTGATGAGTGGGCATAGGTCAGAGAGCAAATTCTGCCAACACAAGATAAGAGGCCACTTTTGAGATTCCCACTAAAAACACACAGGCTGGCAAATTGCCAGCGTTCTAAAACAAATGCAAGAAGTTGTTTACTGTTGTGAAGTAATCTTTTAGGGAAAAAAAGGATTGAAAACTTCCATTCTTTACACAAGCATTCAGAATCTGTGAATAAGGTATTTCGCTTTTAACTGCAAACTACCTCACTCATTGTCTCTGGGCATGATCACAGGGGAACATACCTGTCCATGAAGTTTCTGCTGGCCTGTTTCACTCCTCCTAATTAGCACTTAGCTTCGGTCCCTGCTCTGCCAACCTGTTACATGTAGAGGGATCAGAAAGCTGATCAGATGGAATGGAGCTGACTTAGCCATATGGGAGTTATATCGGCAGCATCTTAAATGGATAGGAAATGATGCAGGGAAAAGAAGCATTAGGGATAAGCAACATAAAATGGAAATTGAAAAGAATGGGGGAAACAGGCTATTGGATAGAGAGGATGCATGAAAAGGAAAAGAGGAAAGGAAAAGAGTACAAAGGGAAGAAGAGAAACAATAGTAAGAAAACATTGCCTTATATTTGTCTCTCACTATGGAGTTGTTAAAGAATGGTAGGTAAATGTAGGGGATGTACAGCAGTGAGAGGCGAGCACTATGAAGCACACATCACATCAAATCACCTACAAAGCATTCTTAAATTATAAACGAGGCAAAAACCTCCATCATTTCCCCTACACACACTCCTCTAGTGATCTGTGAAAGCTTTGAGTCTCTGGAAAGGAAGGAAGGGGGAAGGAGAAGGGAGGCCTCAGCCATTGCCTTTCAATTGTCATTGTGAAATTAAAGCACTTGTATACCCTAGGCAATAACCAATATAAGTAACTCAAGTAACTGGTGAATTACTTAGGAATAATAATAACGCTCAGTTAGCATGACCTTGCAAAATAAACTAACTTGCACAGGCAGAAAACAATCTCCTTATTCCTTAACATTGTTTCTACCATCACCAGTCACACTGCAAAATGATTTCTGCTTCAGTACAAGAACCTTGCTATTCTTAACAGGAGTTTAGACAGGGAGACTAACTGAAGAAAATAAACCCTATTACATCTATCTGAAACCCTAGCTTTGGTACTGAAACTTTTTCACAAATCCCTTTTCCTTAAAGCATGCCAGTTTCTCAAAAGTGAACTCATTCACAGGCACCTAATGCCAAATCTCTTCAAACCCAAGAGAAAAGTGAGAAAAACCAGAGCTCCTAGAGGCTAAAAGCGTAATTCCTATTTACAAATAATTTCAGGTGATTTTGATTTTTATTATATACCAGAATTAAACCAAACTTCAGAACAAAAAAACATTCCTTCTCCATCCATGACAACTCCCAGTACCAGTGTTGCCTATAGCTAGTGGGGAATATATCCCTATACTCAGGTCTAGATGTCTGTGTCTAAGACCAGAGATCAAGAGGAACATCTCTGAGTAAACAGGAAAGGGGGGGAACCACAGAAAAGACTTTCAAACAGACTGACTCAACACTCTTTATATTAAATAATTAGTTAACTTCTGCATTCTGCTGTAACTATAAAAAGTACGGAAAGCACGGGTATTTTTCCTCAAAAATTTTCCTGTTTGTAAGTGGTCACATTCCATGCATCCTCCTCTGCTACCACTTATCTTTCTTTGCGATCTTGCTCCAATTCTTGCTTTATTCTTCTCAAAATGCACAAGAGACTTCAGGAGCTCCCAAAAGATGTTATTAAATTTCCCTGCTCGTCTAAAACTCAGTATCATTTCTGTCTGCCTCTTTTTCTGCAAGATCAAACACGTCAATAAAAATGGTTGTTAAGAGTTGTTTTCTTCTGGATATGCCATGAGACAAACTGGTTTTATAAAGGTCTTTAAGTCTCACAATGATCAAAATTTAGGTCTCTACCCAAATCAACAATAGGTATCTTTCTCTGTGAAAAACATAGGATACATCTACACATCTAACTGCCACTATAAAGAAAAATTATTTCAGTCAGTATTCTCAAGAGATCATTTATGCATTGTTATATTCTGTTGCCCTGGCTGGCAGTGTTGCCTATTAAATTTTTGCCCTCTGTACCACATAAAATAAAGCAAGCAGTATCAGCTATCTGTATCAGCGTCTCTCTTTTCAGTTAAGCAGCTTGAATACTTATTTCCCAATTAATAGGCCTACAATAATTTCTTTTGTTCTAAATATATTATTTATATTTTCTCAACTACAAAAGCCATTGAGAAAACTGCACATTGCTTAATCTAGGAAAAAGTTTAACAACAGATGCCACAAACTTACATTCCATAAATCCTGAAATAGTACGGAAATTTGAACATTAAATTAGACTAAACAAATATATCCCGTATTTTAAAGACGAAAGCAAGAAAAAGAGGTTTTTGTTGGGTTATAAATTTCTCAGCATGCTAAAACACTAGTTCTAGAAACACAAAACATATATAAATTATTGTATCATACTGACTTTCTGAAACAACAGCAAAGAGACATGCTCTTCAGTAATTTCATTTCACATAGAAAAGGTAACTTCAAATTTAGGTGTAATAACTCTGCATAGCTTAACTTTACTATTCAGGAAAGTGCTTCTGAGAAGCCTTTACAATTGTTCTAGATTTTAACAATATTCTAAGACATCACCAGGACTTCTTATGAAAGAGTGAATTTTCTTTAGACTAATAATTTTGCTTTGAATTTGAAATAGCTATATATTTAAAAATAAGATAAAAAAGTTATGTGGTCTAACTGCTCACTTATTCTATGGTTAGCTGATGTAGAACTTGCAATAGAGAAGATGGGTTAATCTTATTTCCTAATGGGAGTGTCATCACCCTCGCTAAGACCTACAATACAGGAAGTAGACCAGAAAAAAATGTTTTATCTGGAAAACGAAATACAAATGTTTTCTGTGAGTAACTGTAAGGGTAGAAATACCTGTCAAGTTTGAAACAGTAAAAAAACAGTTCCGTGTTTTACAAGCTACGAAAAAAGTCCACATGCATGATATTACAGTCACTATCTATGCCAATACACAATACACACTGCAGTGCATCCATTGTATCAGAGTCGACAGGAGCAGTACTAGGACTGACGAGTTTGTGCTACTGACTTCCTTTAGAGCCACCCTTTCTGCTTGAGAACCATGTATATTACTCTTCCTGGTTGCCTGCAGTTCTTTTCTGGTGACTTCTCCCCACCCCATATACCTTCATACTGGTGGACACGGCTTGAGAATATATTATGTTTTAATTGCACTAAAACAACATGAGTCACAAATTTTACTAAAATTTTAAAATGTGAACATCCTTGAGGAAGAAGAATAATCCAAGAGCTCAAATCAATGGTTGAAAGATGCACCAAGCTCACGCAATCAGAAAAAATTCCTTCCTTATTTAGCAGCACATCACCATATAGACGTGAAAAACACACGAGTTGATTCGTGAAAACTACCACCATGGATTAATCTGAAGTCACACACACTACAAACTAGATTGCAACTAGCTGAATTTAAGCAGTCGGAGGAACGGGAAAAAATCAGAACTAACACTGCAAAGTAATCCTGACCAAAACAAAGATTAGGTAGTAGATGGAAGGATGATTCGGGAGGGACGGTGAGAATTTCATTTGAGTGTGAAGGGAGAAAAAAAAATCCACTTTTACACTACTTACTCCTGTAGGCTGAAATATCAGTCCATCCACTTCATGGCTAACTTCTCTGGCAAAGTTTCCTTCCAGGAGCTGTAGGACAAAAGGAAAAGACATCTTTTTTCCATAGAGAAATATTTCACCTAGAAGACTGCACATAGAAGCAGACCATACGCTACTACTGCAATCACCTGGTAGTAAACTGCTTATCTAAGGTTTAACATTAGAGCTTAGGAAACGTCAATGTAGAAAACTTCAACAAACTAGCAGTTTTTACAAAGAGCACTCAAGGCTGAAACAAGTTTCACGGAGGCGAACCCTTATAGTTTTACTCAAGGAAAATGCCTCTGTCCAAAAAGAAATACTGAGAACCACAGATGATTCTATACACTAACAGGTGAAGAAAAATCAGTTCTGATACAGGACACCAAATTAAAAAAACAAACTGGCCACTTTAATACACAGGTAGCACTTACTTTAGATTGAAACTGTGTACTGAGAAATATTTCAGGGCATCATTCAAAATTCATGTTTGGCAGACCCCCTCACTAAAGCATAACCCAGTAACACAGCTACACTTTACTACTGTAGAACAACTGTCTGAATTGATTTGGATCTTGAATATTCTGTTTTACATTTTCAAAGAGTGTGATTTCCATATGGAAGTGAATACATCCATCAAGACGCATTATCAGATTAAAATCATCTAACTAGACAAACAAATGAAACCAGCTACTCGACAGTAACCAGAATTGATGATATACTTCCATGTTAAATTATGGCTTGCCTATCGAAAAGCAAATAACCAGTGAGAACTACAATTGACAAGTAACAGTAAATATTAGGAGAATTACCAAAATGCCTCTTTTTTAATTTCATTTTATGTTTTACTGTAGAGATGAAGAATCTGCCCTGAAGTTGTAAGTGCTTTTAGTAATACTTAAAAAAAGAAAAAAACCTTTGATGTATTTTTGTACTATTTTCTTTCTATAGTTCAACACAACTCAATGACCCACTGACTAAATTATTCAAATGAAATCAGTAAAGGGCAAAAGTATGAAAGGAGTTGAGAATTAACATTTGTATCTTACTATGGGCTGTACAACTCAAAGCAACGCACTTTCATGGATCAAAGCAAGTTTCATGGATCAAAAGCACGATGGTCAAATATTTCAAATAATAACGTAACATGATATTTCACTTAAGCCTGTTTGCACAGAATAATTGATCATTTTGCTGTAAAAAAACCCAGCTTTTTTCCTTATCCACAGTCATTAGCTTATCTGTGCTTACAGCTGCATCAACAAATACAGCTTTCACTATTCAACTTTTAAGATACAATTTATCTGAAAAACCCATTCTATGAGAGTACTCTGAAGTGGTAAAATACTTTAAGAATATTTGATTCTGCGTAAGAAATTATCCAGCAAAACACTGTTTTTCAGTAGAGAAAGCCCATAGTCAAAATTTGAAGTTGTAGCTTGCATTTACCTGTTATCATTTTGAAATTTACAGCTAAGGCTTACAGTGTAGTGCATCCTTTACCAGATATCTACAGAAATCAAGAAAAAAATCTCCCAGATTCTTTCACGAATTCATTGCTAGCCTTTGCTTCATCAGAGCAATGAGTACATTGGAAAAATGTTTAAACAAATGTCCACAAGTTTTGTTTTGTTTTGTTAATTTCTACACAAGTTAAGTGTAGAAATTAACTGTGCTGTTCCAAAACTGACTGGCCAGTGAGAAATCTGTGGTAAGAATATGCTTCACACTTACAAAAACACATGGGAAAGATTTCACTAAATTCAAGTACCAAAAAACATCTCTCTGAATAATAGCAACAACAATAATAATAAAAATTACAAACTCCAAGTTAGCCGGGACTATACTTCTTACACATTTCTAGTTAAGCAAACCGTGGTAAACAGAAACCAATCATCTCTGTTTCTGCTTATCTGAATTTCTTAAAGGAACTATAATTTGAGGACATGGTTACTTTGGTGTTGGAGCTTACATAAACTGCATTATTTACTCTCTCCCAAACTAAAACTTAAGAATACAGAAACAATCTTTTAATTAAGAGTGTGTGACTCACCCAAGTAAAGCATAAAATCATCATCATGCGCTGTTTTGCCTGCAGCTCTCTTCACTCTGGTCTATGTGTAGTTTTAGGAAACTACATTGAAGTACTAATACAACTTCATAAATGCAGAGGAAAATGTATATTTGAAATTTACCATTTCAAAAATACATTCTGGTATTCCTTTTCATTCACTGCTTCACCAGAATTATACAATGCAAGGGAATCCCTCTCATCAAACTGACACGCAGTTTCAGACTTGAACTCATTCTCATTTTGGAGGTCCACAGTATTCTCACTAAGACATCTCCTCCCAAGTGCCAATTAAACATCAAAGACAAAAGGATCTTAAAATCAGAGCAATCCTCAACAGATAGCTAAACCTCTTTGTAGTGCCAGTTATGCTGCTTTCATTCTCAGTAGGTCTATTACAAGTATTTCAATGATAACACTCTAGAAATGAATTTTTACTGGAAAGGATTAGCAATTTGGGGGAGGGGGAGAGGGAAGCAGGGAACAGAAATTTTCTCTGGGCTTCTTCCTATACACATTTTCTTGAGAATTAAACTATCCAGAGGTCATCGGTGAACAGCAGAATATATATCCGTTGGATATTGCAGAAAGTTTGGAATGACAGGAATGAGCACAAAAGGAATGTCTGATATACAAGCAAGTATTTTTGACACTAAACAATAGTTTACATAAGGTTTTCAGGTTTGTGAACTCAAAACACAGATGTCACGGTTCACCTTTTAAAAAACGATGTTCAACTTTCCACACATGTTAAAATTTCTAATTAACTTGAACAGTACAGTCTTTTTTAATCGGCACCATGATAAATGGCACACCTGCTTGACTGGGATAACTGCCAGGGATCAGATAAAATGCAATGCATCTCAATGACATTTTATAAAAGATGGGTAAATGATGCATGCAAGCCAATTCTTCCGGCATGCTATTCCTCGTAGCCTCGTGGCATCTATTTCCACCTGTGAAACCCTTTGTTCACTTCTTGCAGCTTCCTGCATCCCCATGAACACTGCAATAAACCACACGCTCATACTACAGTTTATTATGTAAAACTTTCCCTTTCTTCCTTTATAACCAAAGCAAATTAAAAATTATTACTACGTCTAATAATACTCCTCTAACAAATAGAATGGTATAACCGCACGGAATGAGTGGAGTTGTATGATGAGGAAAATGGTTTCTCCTTGCTCCTTAACTACTGAGCTGAGGAGGAGCAGTATGTCACCAAAAGCAGCGCTAATAACCTGCTGAAGCTGAGTTTGCTAAAACACTGCATCACTCAGCAGTTCTTGAGTGGATAACTGAAAAATCCCACTTTGGATATCTGTCTATACTTATCATTTAACAAATCTCTTGGCTCCTCCAGCAGGAAGAGGAGAAAATTTTGGTGCATACAGATTCCACATAACACTAGTAGGTTTTTATTAATGTTCCTGTAATTCTGAGGCAAGCCACGGGACTCTGATGAGTTTTCAGATGTCAGTTTCTCCGCAAAAATCACTAAGCCCAGTAGGTACTACTGTGCCTTCTCCTTCCCCTTACAAAAAAAGTCTCATGGGAACACAATGTGCTGTGAGAGTTATGCAGATTCCAAAACATAATAATGTCTCTGCAAAGTCATACTGGCTTTCTACAAAATAATTTGGCTAAGGTCCTTGCACACAACTATTATCAATCTGCTATGTCACAAGATGCAAATATTCTTAACCATGTTGTCCATATTTCTCATTCAAAACTGATACCACCTTTTAGCCTAGTAAATTACTTGGAGGTACAGAAAAAAAATCCTTTTGCATTTTATAATACAAGACAAATACACATCCATTTTCCTTTCTGTTTCAATTTCAGAACTGCTATATGCTTCATTCAGTTTCAAGTCAAGCTACAGCAACTATGCCTGCACCAGTCCCTAAGCAGTTTTTCAGAGCCACCTTCAAATTACTGATCAGCTACCTCGTCGCTCCGCAGCAAAGCTGTGAAAGGGAACATACTTTACTCAAAAGTATTAGTTACAAATAAACTACCAATCGAATTGTCAATTAACTAGTATGTAAAAGGCCTTCAGACATGAGCATACTGCCACTCCTAACTTCACAGAGCCAGCATCTTCACTGGCTTAGGTTTCAGCCCAACTCACCGGACAATGGCTTCCACCGACGATGACAGCCCTCACCGTCAGACTACAAAGTAATCCTCACATCCTGACAACTGTCAGGTTTTACAGACATGGGCTCATAAATCTCTGTACAGATAATGCAGATTCTTTAAACTTACTATACAGTCTTCAGAAAAAGATTCAGAAGTTACCAGCACCAATAACCACCTTTTTTAAAAGGAAACAATTATTCTGGCTCTTTCCTTGCACTTCTCTAAGAGAGACAGCCTATTGTGATTTTAAAACAAGGTATCACTCCTGTTTTGTTTTTACATTAATTTGTCTTATCTTGCTTGCCAGTTTCTGTAATTTGCTATTTTTAGATGACAACCTCTTCAATAGACCTGTCTCATCTTAATTATCCAAGTTAAACACAAAAATTGCTTACTTTAACACTGGTTGCTGATGTATTTAAGACATCTCAGAAAAAGTTTTACATTCAAAGTGGGAGGTACAAATGTTTTCAAATATACAGTGGTCTAACAGCATTGAATAAAACATACTCGAATTTAATGTGTCTGCTACTAACAGAAGTATTTCCATCATATTTTTTCCAACTCACAAGATACAAAAGTTCACCTCTGTTATTACATACAGAAATCTCTGAAGAAAGCATCTATGAATCACAAATCCAGGTGAAGATCTGTGTAACAAAACCAGTATTTGCACTGGTTAACCTCCCTGGATTTAATTAAAAAAAAAAAAACTTAACACCACAAATACAACACAAAAAACCTAAAACCCAGCTTAACAAAACCAAATTGCTTAAAAATCAGAATTGAAATCTGGATCTCCCTTGTTATCAGTAGAAGAAAAATAAATATTGAGAACAACCTACTACACAATATCTTCAGAAATCCTGTTTTTGAATGACATCAGAAATCCTACAGAATGACTTCTACGTTAAGCTCATTTAAGTTAAAATAATGCAAAAATAGCCTGGCTCAGATTCATCCCAACTATCACATTTCCCCAAATAAATCAATTAATCAGTAACAGTCGATGATGGAGCCATCATCCAAACTATTAACATTCTAAACTCCAGCTTTCAAACATTACATTTTGAAAAAGAGGCCACCTGGAAAAAAAACCATGCTGTTGATGGGGTATAAGCATCCTTCCAGATGACACACAGGCTGCTGTGCAATGCTTGAAAATATTAGCAAATGCAGCTTAATGTCAGGTGAGGGATGCTGGTCCCTCTGAGCTACAGTTGTAGTCTCTGCTCCTTCCTTCTCCCCAGAATCTTTTCAGTTTGCCCTGTCCTGCAGCATCACGTCTATTCTGGTTTGTTTTCTTTCTAAACGCAGAGAAGGTATCAAGAATTAAACAGTTGCCTTGAGTCTCAAAGCAAAAAAGCATCAAATAGCATACGAGTAACTATATACTGCAGCAGAAAAAGTTTCATATATTATTTAAAAATAAAACTCAAAATTTAAAACTTTCCACAAATAAAAGTTGACTAATTCACATTTTAAGAGAAAGAGAGCCCAAAATACAGGGGTTTTTTGGTTCATTGACTAAAATTACCACAAATATATGCTAAAACTTTCAAAACAGTCTTTAGTAACTCTGGGGAATAAATGGATTTGGGAATTAAAGGGAGCACACACCTTCTGAAAAATGGGGGTGAAAAAAAGAAAAAAAAAAAAGACCCTCAAACTGAATCCACTCAGACTTCTATCTTTTTCATACTTGGGATACCGTTCACCTCACCTAGCATTATCACTTGAAGTAAAACAGCTGATCTAAACAAATCTAGTGTGAATTAACAGTTTGGGGGGAGATGGGAGAGGATCAAAGATTCTGGCAGTCCCACTGCCTTCTTCCCTCCCTGCCCAAAACCAGCCATAGCCCGGATGATCAGTTCAGACTAACTTTCAGAGAGCTATGAGGGCGTAACCCTCCCTTCTCCTGCATATTCAAGTTCCTCTTCAAGTCATATGCTCAAGTGCCAAGTAATTTTTTTGAAAACTGTGCAGCCTCAAGTTACAGCATGCTGTGATGGATAACCCCCACCTCTGTTAAGCTGTTCCAATGAAGTATTGCATGCACAACAGAGAATTTAATGCCTATTTCCCAGGAATTTTTTTTTGTTCTTCAAATTTTCTTCCTTGTTCCTTTATTTCGACACTGACCAAGACATCTCCTACATGTTTTCTGGGCAAAGAAACAAGCTTCATTCATGTTTCAAACATTTCACAAGGAAGCAACTGTAACTCTTCAATTACTTCAATAATGTCTCCCCTAATCTCACAGCTATCATTTTTTTTTCATCAACTGAAACCATCTGAGCTAGACTAGACAGAATACTCCAGAAGTGCCACAGCAGCAAGGAAAAACATACTCCCTGTTCCCCTCCACGGGAGTCTCCTTTCATGGAGATCTCTGGGTATGTGAGCACTTGTCGAAGTATTTCACCAGCTGATGGCTCATTACAACTGGTTGCTGGACTCAAAGTGGCTCCTTCCAAGTAACTGTGAAGGTCCTGCAATCACGGCCCATGGTCTCAGGAGCACGACTTAATACGTGGCCACACAAGTAAATATTTCTGTTTGCACCCTGTGATTCCAAAAGCTGTTAAGTCCCACTTCTACATTAACATTTAACTCCCTCACGAAAACACAAGTAATCCATCTCTCATTCATACAATTTCACGTTCTGCTCCAAATCCCCTACAAAAATGTTGAAGAGTAGATTTTTAATAATTGAACACAACCTGGTTTCCTTTGCATTATTCTCATTTCCTAACCAAAATATGATGTGCTACCTTATGTCACATAAATGAGGTAAAACTAGTATCAGTTGAAGTGTATCTTTACAGCAGGGTAACTTCCAATTCTGTAATGCATCCTCAATTATTGATTGTATTTGGCTATATTTATCTTAAAGATTTTGAATTTTTGTTTGCTGGGAAACCAGCAACAAAAAGGCAAGAAAGGAAATGCAGCATGTTAATTGAGAGCTCACTCAGAAAACCACAGCTTATACTAAATATTCTTAAGCTAATATACTAAAAAAATAATGACATTACAAAATATTTCCTGGCACATGCTAATGGTCTAAAATATGCCTAAAGGAAGAGCAGGATCCAAAACTGCAGAAAATAAATTAAAAATTTAACTCCCTAAGAAGTAATTATTTAAAGAAGTTTTATATGCTCATTAACAATCAACATATATTGAAGAATAACTGCTACATTTTCAGTAAACCAGTGAAATGATCTTCTTTGCCCTAACTGCATGAGGAACACAAAGTACAAACTTCTCACTTGCTCATTACTTAAAAAGAAATTTCATGCTCTTGGGCTGTAAAATCAGTGTGTAATTCAAATTGGATTAAAATCCTTTAAAAAAATTTATGCTTAAAGCTCAAATCCTAGCTTTCATGTAGCCATCCACTCAAGATGTTAATTCAAGATATAAACAGAGAAAAGCTGCAAGCATTATTTTGTCTGTATGAATATGGTCATCTTGAAAGCACTTAATGTTAACCAACAACTGAGTACTAAACAGGAAAAGTAAACTCCAAAGGTTCATCTGTTTAACAAAATCGCCACTATTTTGAGCTGTGTACTCTGTGGCAACAGCTGAATCATACTGTGATGAAAATTATACCAAATGACTGCATAAAGACACACGGGAATTTTCTCACTTGGTAAAATTTAAAAATACATACTTTTCATAAAATACTTTTTTATGGAAAGCCTTTCAGTTTGTTAATTTACTAGAAGCCCTGAAACCAATCATACGAAAAGACTAAAAATAACCTCTCTGCCAAGTTAATCATACAGAACATTTTAGCTCAATAGACATTAAAAACACCTAATTACTGCAATAGATTTGTTCTCTATAAGAATGAAAGCAGATAATGGCAGCAATGTGAGGCTGATGTTCGCTAATATGATCAAGAGACTAATTATTATCCATGAATCATTTGTAGCATTCAAAACTTGATTAATGTCAGGTCAAGTTTAACATGTGATAGGTTTTATTAGTAATGCTCGGCTATCCCACAGCTTGTCAGTTTAAGCGAGCGCCATCTGTTAGGTGCAGGAATAGCCAACAGCCACAATAAAAGCACAGTGGATACAACTGGTCACTGAAGTACATTTCAAGAATTCCACAAGAGAGCTACCCTAATAATTTTAAACATGCTGGACCAGAATACAGCACAAAAAGATCTGCTAAAGACAGGAAATTTGCAGCACAAAAAGCGAGCATGCAAGACAAGCTTTTCTCATTTTAAAGCTTGACCAAAGAAGCGTTTAGTACGGCTGGATCTAGCTTCACAGATTGACCAGTCTCTACTAAAAATTCTCCTGCATGAGGAACACGCACAGCTTCCCTATACTCCATCATCTTTAGCAAGCATCCCTGTACAGAATACATTGCCTTACCCTTTAAAGCATCATTCATGGCATTCAAATACATATGGCCCTAACTATGGCTCATGTAGCAAAACAGTTAGAAGACAACAAATCCGAAATTCGTATTCCACAAGAAAATGTTTACTGACAGTCTCCCACTTGTTCTAATTACAGATAATGACAAGAAGAAATCTCTTCGCAGTAGGCTCACTTTCCAGTATTTCAGAGCACTTTGCAGGTGGCCAGCTATACCAGGGGTCACCTCTCCCAAGCACAGCCCATTCACAGCTCTTCAGCAGGATGGCAACTCACCTGCTATGGTAAGAGCTCACCTGGACACCTCCACGAGCTCTGCACTAATAATAGCAGGAGCAGCAAGGCTGAAATAACATGAAGAGGCAACAGACAGGTGCATGCACAGAGAGGAAGGAAGGTGACCTAATTCTGCCTGGGTTTGCTCCGGAACCTACGTACTCTCCTCTGGTCTAAAACTAGTTAGAAACTCAGCAGGAGCATTGAAAGAAATATTTACCTCATAGCTAACACAGCAACAACAGCCCTCTCAGATGTATCATAAATATGTTCTCCTTTGATGGCTCTCTTGCATTTTAAGTGGCTGAAGCTGAAAGGCTGCACGTTCAGGCTGCCACCAGCATAACTTGTGGTCTGTACTTCAGCTCCAAGTGCTCTGTTTTCTGGCTAAGAGCATGATGTGCAGGGCTCCCAGACTCTTTGATGTCTTGAGGTAAAAGCCAAGTATTCTGAAGACTTGGTGCTAGTAGGCCGTAGACCATAAATAACATCATAATTCAAAGAACCATAACTACTGTACAGGTTCTTCCTCAACCATTTGCCCATATAATTTCATAGCCAATGACTGGCAAGGATCCAAACTACTAGTGCCATAGCATTAGCATTCTAACTAACAACACCGCTCTTCATTGACTGTCTTTTAGAAGAGCAATTCTGCAGAAAAGTCTTTACAAGAGTCTAGGTATTCTTCCCGGAACAGAAAGGCAATAGAAATTCCTGTTTACACTCATGTGATTGGGAACAAGTAACACCTCCAAGCAAGAATGCCAAAGACACTCATTCCTTCTATCTGCAACCTGCTCCATGTCATGACTGAGGCACCTCTGAAAAAAAACAAGTTATTCCACACACTGGGCTCTAAGAGGTTTCCCAGCTACTACTGGAACTGCTGCCCATTTCACAAGGGAGTCTTATAGTCTGCTTTTTTCATCAAGAACTTAAAGGTCTGAAACCTGATTCTTAAATCTTTTCTACTAGCCCTCTAAAAGATTCAAAGAAAAGCCATCTCTAGATATAAAGATTTGCTGGAAGTTACTGTAGTCTGTGATGGGATGCAACCTCCGATACTGAGAAGGTGGAAGAACCGCACTAGCTTGATTTCATTACCCAGCCACAAGAGGAAAAGATGCTATAGTGAACAACAATAAAATATATCGTGGAGGTGGCTAGGAATAAAGTTTGATGGTTCTATTTTTTTTTCCTCATCTCTTTTTAGTTTTGCAGCTAATTCATTAACTGCACTCTTTACCGATGCTACTAACACTAGCTATCTGCCACGTTCCTTAATTATTCGGATAGAGACATTTTAGAAAATTGTAGAGCATGCTGCAGTAAGAGTCCCACTGAGCTATCACCAGTTTGCTGGTTCTGAGTGAACAACTCTAAAGGTCATGTACCTAATATATTCAAAACAATACCCAAGAATAACACGAGCGCTATGTGTGTTAATGCTCAATTTGACAGCACATCTGCATTCCTGAATTCAAAATAAGCATCAGGCATTTCCCACTGTCAATCTCTTCTCAAAAATACAATCGAGAAATTGACATCAATTAACTACGATGTTTTCAAATGCTTCTTTCAAATAAGAGAAATAGGCTGCTTGAGAAACTTTAATTGACTTTTGTGATAGCTTCAAAACAGGAGAAACAAAGATTCCTCGAGGCTGTGAGGGAATGCCACTGCCAAACAGCAATAATATTTCATATTTATTTTACCTGATGAAGAAACAGAGCAATATATTTCATAGCTTGGCCATTTAATTTACTGTGCTCTTTTCAGTTCTCTAGTTCAGCCTGCAAGATACCTTCAGTTTTTTCTTTCAGGGATTGGGACTTTGTTCACATCACTTAAGATTAACTCTGTACAGGGTTTGGTTTTTTTTTTTTTTTTGCAAAACTGGGCATACCACAAGAAAAGAAAGTGCTAGCAGGGATGTTCTATAATCTTGTATCATAATAAATTGCTTTAAATTTCAGCCCCTTCTTTACAATTTTCGTCGTGCTTTTAGTCATTTCATCCAAATTAAGCGCACGTCTCTTGAACACCATTCCACTTCCCTGCGGAGCTGTATTGCCAGGAGGCAGTCTGGAAAGTGACAGGCTGTGAACTGGCACAACGGACAATATTAAACAGTTGCCCATCAATTAATGAGTGGAGTGACCCACTTAGTCACCACAGCTGAGTCCTCTAACTAATTCAGACGATATCAAATATACCAATTCAATCGCCCGTACTCGTATACCAACTGGTAATTAGGTCCAAACTGATTTGCATTTTCTGTGTTTTGGTAATACACCACAAAACTGGAAGCAGAAATCACTGCTGAAGACATTTTTCCTGCTTAGAAAGGTGTATTATTTCCATTGCACAAAATACAGAAAAAATACATTACAAAAATGTAGGAATTTTCAAAGCTGATGTTAGAAGCTGAACTGAGTATGTACTGTTCTGACATTTAAGCTTACAATGTGCACCAAGCACAATCCTTCATCCATATGCCTTTATTTTTCCAGTGGTTTCATTGTTTTCTTTCCCACACTATAGTTTGGCAAGTCAGAA
Source organism: Steatornis caripensis (assembly GCA_013398225.1). NCBI lineage: Eukaryota > Metazoa > Chordata > Aves > Caprimulgiformes > Steatornithidae > Steatornis > Steatornis caripensis. Next base: position 228,888 of record VZSC01014401.1, read on the forward strand.
TTCAATTATATCTTCCACATCTGAATTATTCTACGTTAATTTAATTTGTACCACTAGCAATATCTAAATGGGCCACTAGTTATGAAAACAATCCTTCATGGAAATATTCGAGGCTGTTTGTTTTAACTTTAGTAGATCGTTTTCCAAAAAATGTGAAATGTAACTAATGTGTGAATAATTTCTTAAACCAAAAGTAAAAAACAAGTAAAGCCCTTCTCCCTAATCAAAATTATACTGTGCTGAAATATTATACTTGACCTTCAACATAACAAATAAAAATAATCAAAAGCAAGTAGCCTAATCCTCTTTTGCTAACTCTAGGAAATGAACACAGATCCTTGTTCATAAACGGGTCTCCTCAAGCGACTCCACCAGAGAAAGGAGGCTGAAAAGTTAGCCACAGCTGAGTCTTTTTTTTCCGAAGCACGAGGGAAAAATCTTTTGATGTAAACCTGGAAGACCTGGCTCTTGACAGTTTTAGACTTCCAGGAGACGTCCCTTGATTAAGGAGAGCACGAAGCTGACTTCACCTACGAGACATGTCAAGCTTCAGTTGGTACCTGAGACCTCCACAGTGAAGCCTTTTCCTCACCTGGACCTTCACACAGGCTTGCCTGAGCTAAGAGATTTTCAAGGGGAGATACAGTCCATAAACTGCTTTATCAACTAGACTTCTGAAACTACAAAACAGAAGCATAGATACACACTGCTGGTCAAACAGTTATTGCACACTGTGCAAAACAAATGGTTCACTGCGTAAAACAATGTCTGCCTGACCAACTTCCTTCAACTTTTGAAGATGATCTTTAAAGGTCCCTTCTAACCCAAACCATTCCATGATTCTGTGATTTAATTAAAGATTGTTATACAGAATATTTCTGTTTGATATTAGCAGAGGTAATCTAAACCACATATGCAGAGTTTATGAATTAATTTATTTTTTTGTATTGGGAACAGTCCATCAACTCTATCTCAATCATAGAAGTAAAATGTGAGGATTCTGAGCACCTGAGCAATGCCTGCCAATGAAATAAATAACCTCCACTGAAATTTCCGAACAGTGACACAGAGCTGGGAAGGTTTAATTACAACAGCGTGACTCCCAGCACTAACTATCAACATCAGGCCTTGTCACTGCTAGAAGCAGCTACTGTCTGAAAAACATGCAGTTAATTTCAGAGAGTGCAGCTTCTCAGAAAAGACTTAAGTAAAAAGTAAAGTCACTAAAAGAAAATTGGTTCTTTTCTAGCTCAAATCAGGGCACCCACTTCAGTGCAAATACCTCTCAGCAAAAAGATGGCTGAAAACTAGAAGAGGGGGAAAAAAAAAAAAAGAGACGAAAAAACCACTGGAAGTATACATAGGGTCACAGTCCAAATAACAACATGCAAGCCCAGCAGAAGGGGAAATCCTGGGATCCCTGTAACTCTTGGCCTCTATCCAACAAATAATTGAGAATGATACTGAAAATCCGGCAGATCTTGTTTTAATAGATATGTAATTTTTGAAATAAAGAGCAACTATTTAATAATTCTGTCAGATTTGGTGTGCTGTCCAATATTTCTGAAAATTGGAGCAGGATAATGAAGAAGGCTCAAGCACTGGTGACAGAACAGCAGGCTGCTGGGCTGTGCGATCCGCAGCAGACAAAACTGCAGCCTCCCTGCCCCACAGAAAGTGAAGGAACATCCAGAGACAGCCGGAAACCCCACCAGCCCTGCCCTACAAAGTCCCTGCTACCCTCATCCTCCCACTGCCTGAAATTATGTTTACCGAAGAGTATCCATGTCATTCCAGTGCTGCAGCTGGTTGCATGAAACAGCTCCAGTTCAAGCACTGAATTTTAAGTGGTAGTAACCTACATTCAGCTAAGAGACACAGTTTGGTCATCTACTTCATACCACAACTTACAAAGCTTTTTCTGGGTGACTGTCCTTACCTTTAAAATTCACATGGTAAAATCATTTTGAAAAATCAGGCTAAAGTACTACACGTTGGGATACAGGACAGCTGCGAAGTGAAGATTTCAAATTCTAATATAAGCATAGGGTAACATCTTTCCAGCTTCTTCACTACTTTTTTACTAGGTTCCTCAGGTCAACCATTACTTGCATTTACAGGAAGAAAAGCACTCCAAGAAGATTTGAGTGCCAAAACAACTGGCACAAAAGCATCTAGGGGTGGAGTAAGGCAATACTGCTTTTACAACATTTGACTTTCCATTTCTGGGGAGATGGCATAGGACAAAGTGAGGAAGAAATATACGAAGTAAAGAAATAAAAGCAGAAACAAAATGGTAGAGTGGAGGTGGGTTAGAAGATAACTGAAAGGAGATGAGATGATAAACAGGCCAAAAACCTGGAACAGAACAGATGGAGGGAGGACTCTGGTGTAGGCCAGACGCCAAAGAGTGACTGCCAACTCTGGGTCAGGAAATGCAGGACTGAAAGGTGAGCCGATCAAGCTACTCCTTACAGCAGAGAAAATAAACACAAAAACAAAGGAAACAAGTCTTTTTGGCATTAAAAACCCTCCAGATGGTAGCATTCCCCCTCCACCTAGTTGCAGAATTCAAAATCTCCAATAAATAGATTGAGATTATTTGACACTTCTGCTGCTGCCACTGAATTCTCTCATCTCCTATCCCATGACTGCAAACCTTCTCCACATTTCTGTCTGTAGGCTACTTGGCGACATAAGACAGGGCTATGTGATCATTTACAGCCAGTTTTGCATTAACAGCTGTCTTGTAAGACATGGGTGAGCTATCTCCACATTTTCTGCCTTTATCAGGGTTCATTTTTTCAGGCCATGCAAACACTAGCTCACAGCTGCCTCAGCTGCCTGCAAAACACTTCACACCAACATCAGCAAGTCTCGTACTTACACAATCTCGATCATCAGAAGTCCACAGCCACTTAATTGTCCAAAGCAGATCACCTCAATAGTAGCTATACATTCATTGGTAAAAACTTTTAAACACTCCACCTTTCCTAACTACAACACGAGTAGTTTCAAAAAAATAAAAACCCAAATGTCAAATAAGCCAGGAGAACAAAATAAGTCATCTGCCAGTTTACAGATTTGACTAAAAACTTTCAAGGAGATCCTAGACCATTCAATCTTTTAGCAGAGATTACCAACCTTCATTCTAATCCCTCTAGGACAAGCTGTCATTTTAAAATCAGATAATAGTCTTAGGAACTGACAAGTCATTGACATACAGCGTGCTAGCATTTGAAAAAGGTTGTTCATTTGACCCGTATCATTGTTTAACCTTTAGCCCTATTGTTCCACTGAGAGTGACGGGCACAATTCTCGACAGGACCCCAGACTGCACAGAAAGAAATTTTTTTTCTACTCCTGCTAGACAGCATTTTCGCTAGACAACAGGCTGTAGCGATGACATCTAGGCTGGGACTGTCCACATAAAAAATCCTCACAAAAAAATGGTGGATCAGTTTAGGCAACGAAAGCCAAGACTTGCATCATTTCCAAGAGTGTACTTATTTTTATGTACCTGTACTTCCTGTTTAATATAATGAAGATAATGTCCTTGTTGGAAATTCTAAAATATTTGTAGAAATAAAAGGCTAAGGCTCTAAGGCTAAGAATACGCAGCATATAAAGCATTAACCTCACTGGTCTTTAATACTTCAGGCATTGAGGAAGCCTAAAACTCAGCTTCTTCCAAAGACTGCTGCTATCCTTACATGACAGGTGGGAGAGCTGGCAGATTTGACCATGTCATCTCCTTGAACTCTGACGCACACTATTAAATGAAAACAAGCTATGCAACAAAAGTGACCAATCATGCAAGTGTAATGACAAACAGTAAAGATTCAACATTGCTCCAAAATATCTTTCTAAAAGAATTTGGAAGTTGCATTAAAAGGCAAAATTGCTCACAGAGTACACGTTTTCCCAGCTAGCACTAAAAGAGTAAAACCGTGTTTAATGATTCTTTGATTGTAGAGGTGGACAAATTTAGCGATACTGCTTTCTCCATCAATATCAAAGTTCAACAAGGTAACATTTTTAGAGATTCCAAGAATATACAACCTGTCCCCAGGTAACTCTCCCTTTTTTTTCTTCCTTTTACTACCAAAACTCAATCTTACAAAAAACAAACAAAAAGTCCATCAAAACATCTTAAAATAACGTGCAAGACAACATTATAAAGGTATAACGTTGTAAAGATATAGCCCTTATTCCCAAAATCTAGTACCACCAACAAATGTAAAGGCACAGCTATAAATGCTGCCATACTTTATAATTGCACTTCAAAATTGCATTTCATTTCACAATAAATTGATTTTCAGATTAGAAAAAAAACAGCTAGTACTCTAACTCTGGTATTAAAGTCCCAAATCCATAACTCTAAGAGTACAATTTCATTATTGGACGTATTATATAACACAGTACAAAGTTTACTGCTGTTTCAAGTAATTACTTTCACATTTTCACTGAAAACAACTAAACCTATGTGGACAACATTAGTTTTTCCTGGTATAATTAAAAGTTTTAGTTGCTTATTGTGCTATTAGATACAGCCCTGAGACTCCTGGCCTTTCTGAGTAATCTTCCTGCAATCCAGCCAAGCTAACACATTTACTGATATGTGCTATTTTGAATAAGAAGAATGGCCAACAACAGCTTTCAATTTGGAACACTATGTCTTAACTCAGGTCATATCAAGGAATAACAGAGCGAGCCTGTGAAGGGAGAGGTCTACAATATTTACTTTTGTGAGGTTCAAACTGCCTCCTGGAAACATTTTTCAAAAACTGAAGTTTCTCAAAATCAAAACAAGATGTGGTGTGTGGTACCAGCTGTGGTAATTCAGAAGTACACTTGAGTCTTTTCTTGACCCTAAGCAAAACCCAGCTACGCTTCAAAAAACTCCAAGACATACTGCTGCTGACACAATCTACTGCTTACACCTATTACTCCAGGTACTCAAACAGAGACGCCCATTTCCCTTCAGCAGCAGCCATCCAGTATACATATCCCACTTCAGGCTCTGTAAGGAGCACAAAGTCTAACGCACTCCAAAACTTCTTCTCAAATGGAGCAGCTAACAACCTGGCATTTTGCAAGACTGAAGGTAAGACTACAGAATGCATATACATACTGCACATCAAGGAAGTCCAACTGGTCTCTCTTTGAAACATACATTACATCCCCATTACATTCTTTCTAAAAATGAAAGAATCTCACTGTTCTTGGAGAAGAGCAAGAAAAACAGCTAATTAAACATACGGAAAAGATCTGCCTAAGCAGGTCCCATTTCTCAGTCCTTTAGCATTCATTCAGCTGCCACCATCTCTGGAGCCGGACTGATGGATGTGCTGAGTCAATCTGAATATGAGCACACTTAGAACTTAGGAGGAATTCCTTGTCTCCCTGCAGACCTTGCCATGCTGCACACAGAGTTGGTAAACCCTGTCAAGACATTTGTCACTGATGCAAAAGAAACCCAGATTGCTCTTTTCAGCTATACTAATGAGGTATTCATTGCTATGAGTACATTTGTTGCTATAGTTGCAGAGCTGACTGAAGAAACATCGGAAAAAGTTCTTTTGGGCAAAGCAATACTATTTTTAAATAGTCCTCTTTCAGAATAGGGCAATGCTACAAAACAATAGTCTATTCTGACCATATATAATGAAAAATTCCATTCACGAAGTTGTGATGAATATGAAAACATAATCCTTGTTTCATTACCTTAAGGAAGCATTACAGGAATCACACTCAGCAAGTTCACAGAGGTAATGAAACAAAAAAATGTATTTTTGAGGTAAATAAGAGCAACAATGATTCTTAGTCTAAATATCATTCTTTGGAGAACATATTTCTATGAATACTACTCTTTTGAGTAGCCACAGATTTGAAATAAATTTTGACTCTATAATGATTTCCTTTAACGTTTACCAGTATTGCCTTAGATAAAACTCCACATCAATACTGGCAGTACAACCTAAAACTCCCTACGGTTATCGTAGGGCTTACAAACAACTCTTAAATATTGACACAAAACTTGTTACTTATTGAAAAAAATTATCAGATTTAAAGCCTCATTAGAAGTTTTCCATTATAACAGTAGTATAATGAACATGTTTCACTAGATAGTAGTCATTTTAAATCATGACAGGGTTTGTTTAAAATTTGTGAACATGAGGAGGAACTTCTTTACTGTGAGGGTGA
>VZSC01014401.1:235448-259898 GCA_013398225.1 Steatornis caripensis
ACCTGCTTTAGCAGGGGGGTTGGGCTGGATGATCTCCAGAGGGCCCTTCCAACCCCTACTGTTCTGTGATTCTAACATACATTGTTCAAAAAGAAAATTCAAAAACCTATGGTTATTTCAAACGCCAAATGTAGTAGAGTCTGCCTGACTGCCACTTTTAAAAAAGACCCTAAAACCAAACAAAAGAAAAACAACAAAGAAAAAAAACCCACCAAAACCCCACACCAAACCCAAATACTCCAATGAATTAAAAAAGCATATAGACACTCTCATCTCAAAGATTTTTTTTTTTTTAGGGTGGTGATAACACATTAGGGTGAGAATTTGTTGACTAAACTGCAAGATAATAATCTCAAACATGGGTTGCAATGTCCTTAAAGTTTTGCCTGGTACTGCAGACTTACCGATATCTTCAAATACTGTTTTTAAAAAGCTTGAGATAAGTAACAAAACCCAAACAGATAGTCATGCTTCACACTTTGAGATGCCCTGCTCTGTCAAACTGCATAAGTCATCGCTGTATCTGTTTCAAGTGTATGTTCATCGCTTATAAAAAGTAGCAAAACTCTGAGGAAAAGGAACCCTCAAGAGAAAGAAAATGTGTTACGTAACCAGCCACTGACTTGTACTCACTCGAAGTGGGGAGGGGGAGTTAACCGACAAAAAGAGGCCTAGTTAAAAAAACCCCTATCTTTCAAAACATATAGTTTGATAAAACCCAGCATATTACTCTTACTTGCTTTATTTTCCTACCAATTTGATCTAATAGATGCACAGAGTAGGTAAATCATAAATATTTGTAATTATTAGAAGAAGAAAAAATAACANGAGCCACTGACTTGTACTCACTCTTAAGTGGGGAGGGGGAGTTAACTGACAAAAAGAGGCCTAGTTAAAAAAACCCCTATCTTTCAAAACATATAGTTTGATAAAACCCAGCATATTACTCTTACTTGCTTTATTTTCCTACCAATTTGATCTAATAGATGCACAGAGTAGGTAAATCATAAATATTTGTAATTATTAGAAGAAGAAAAAATAACACTGGCTATTCTGTACTGCCAGTAACTCTACCCCTCCTGCTCTCTGTGTGAATTTTCAACTGCTGCATACAGGAACATTCTTCAAAAAAATGGAAGAAAATTGGCCAGGAAACTGCTTCATTCCATAATTCACAGGTTATCAAACCTGGTGGCAAAGGCAAGGACAAAATAAAGAAATACTGTCCAAGCATTAGTGTCAGAAGCAATCATAAATCTATTATGAAATAAATTCTAGCCATGTGTATTTTTTTCCCCCCTCACCAACATATCTGATGCTTTACTGCTGGGTAGTAAGACAGTCAATGTCTTAAAGAGTTTAAGCTCAGAGCTTTGAGAAAGCAGAGAGACACCTGTAAACACCACCATTTCATTGCTGACTTCAAAAAGTGCTACAGTCAGAACTATTAAATCCAATACATTGGAAACCACACAGACAATTCAGAAACCTCCTTTAGACAGGAAAAAGAAAGCTGTTGAGCATAATTTTAATTTCCTAGGTTTTGGAAAGCAGAGGATCATTTCCATCATCATGTGCTAGTAATTAGATTTAACCAGCACGACATTTGTTTACAGATGTGTTTTACCTAGCAATTTTTCAAGGAATGCTTTCAACCATGTTCTTCCTGTGATCTTTAAATCAGGTTAAATAACCTGGAACTTCAGAACACTTCAAAAAACTATAAATTTATGTAAGAAACCAATTCTTAAGACATGTTCCTTTTGGTCTAGTTTCTTTTCATTTCAAGCTCAAAATTATGTGTCGTAGACAAACAGCCTTTTTCCCCCTCATTAAAAATTTACGAAGTTGATCTTAAACAGACAATCCAAAAATGCAACAACATAAACACACACAAGTGATCAAAACATTTACAGTGCTTTATCCACACAAACTTCTCCTAGAACTGTTCGTGATTGAAGTTCCTGAAGACTGCTGCCCTCTGCCAGATTTTTTTGAAAGTCCAGCTTATGCCTTATCTCTTCATATACTTTCCAGCCACTCTTTGTTAGCCAAAATACCATTACTGCTCGTCTTGGGGTGAGATTCATTACCTACTACAGGATCAAAGAAATGACTAAAGCAAATGGAAGCCAACAATTTGATGATCATTGCTCTGTGTTGATGAGACACAGGACTACTTCTAACAGCAATGCTGAGAAAAATGGGTTCCTCTAGAAGAAAGTATTATCCAGGAGACATTGAATTCACAGAAAAGAAGTATTTTACAGAATGTTAGGATATGTCTATACTGAAGAAAAGAGTGCACAAAGACAGACAGGAACTCATATATCTATTTGCAAGTCATATGCAATACTTCAGAAGACCCAGGGCAGTATTTTAATAAGTAAAATGTGGAGATGCTAACTAGAACGGGCTCTTAGTAACCATTGCTGAACATGAAGTGGGAGTTCAAGCACAACTCATGATTCTTATACTACGGCCAAATAGGGACTTGAAGTAAAAAGAACATTATATTCTTAGCTACAAAGGAGGAGAGTGTAAACAACATAGCTCTCAGACGTTCCCTTGAGCTCAGAGACCTTTCAGACCTAAAGCTATTAACTTCTATGTCATCATTCAACATTACGAAACTAAAGAATTAGGTTTTGTCAAAAAGTACAGGTTTTAGTTACAGGAAAACAGTAATTCAGAAGGAAAAGGTAGCCTAAACCCACTTTTCAGAGTATCCCAAACTGCCAATTGCCCCTCAAGCACTGCCGAATGCTCAGTTAGCAGAGGAACTTGCTGGAAGCTCAAAAAGCTGAAGGAAAACCTATACCCAACACTGTTTTGCTGCCTTCAGCACCCCAACATAAACAACTGGTAACACATTTACCTTTCTTGAAGTGTAGATGTCAAAAAAAGGTTTGTTTCGAACACTGAATGGTTCCTGTGCTTTGTCAATAAGACCATTCTTCATCTTTTCATGTCGTGGAAATATAATCTCTTTCTCTATGCATGCAAGTCGAACATTAAAATCACAGTCTCCAACAGGCTGTCCCTGTCAAATTACAAAAATGAGTATTACAACCAAACACTTACCAAATTATTTAAACAGTTTTAAGTTCCCCTTACACAGAGGTTTAGTCAAATCAAAGTTCATATAAAGATAAAAACCTATAATATGTATTCATACGTACACGGGTTAAATACCTAAATACCTTTAAAGTTAAGTTAAATAACTTAAGTATTCCCTAATTATAGCTTTGGATATAGCAGCTACATACCTTTCCACATAGTTTTACTCTGAAGTCATTTAGCTCATTTCATTCATAATACTTTCAATGACAACACAACAACGTGATTTACAGTTAAGCAAACTCATTGCTTTAAATGTACTATATTGATGCCTTCAAAGAAGAATTAGTTACGTAAATGTTCGCTTTTCTGTCACAGAAAAGAGAAAAATATAGCTGCAGTTGGAAAATGTGCCAATAAACAGGGGCTACAAAAACCTGCAAGACACGCAACGGCTCAGTCGCAAAAAGGTACTAAAAGCCCTTTGCCTAGTCTTAGTAGTGTACTCTGACCTTTCAGGACTTGAAACAAAACAGCAGGTTTACATTGCTCTTTATACATTTGGTGCGCTGCACCAGATCAGTATGAGTGTTCAAAATGTCCCTTTGTCAGAATAATAATTGCTTATAATGCTTTATTATATTTTTATATATATAATATACATAATATTACAAGCATCAGATAGTGAGAACACACTGTGGATATCGCTAAGAGAAAACAAGCAACCGGCAACTTATAAATTCTAAAGTTCATTTCAGTCAGACATGCCACTTTCATCACAATAAGGCACAAAACTCATAGATTTGCATTGTTACAAGCACGATACAGCACTGGAACTTATTTACATGAGATCATCCCTCATTTTGCCACACCATTCACACAAAAAAATAATTTTGAAAAACTGTCCGTTTCACAGTTCCACAGAGCATAAGCTCATAGAGCTTTGGCTTCAAAACCAGAATTTTTCAAAAGTTAAAAGCAACAGGCACAGGAAAACGGGAAGACATGGGACTCTAATCATCAATGACAGCCGTACAGATAAGCAGGAGAATCAGCAACCAGATATTTCCTGTACTAAACACAGCTAGGAGATAAATGGAAAAAGAATCTAAAAGGAAAAAAGCCTCACTCTAATGTGCATCAAAGACAATCAGAACTGGTCAATCTGAAAGAATACAAAGGAAACAAATGGCAAAATGACATCCCGATGAGGTATACAAAGGTAAGAGAGAGAATGAGTAGCTTCTGAACAGATATCTGTTCAAACAGAATGCCAATTTTAACCAACACGAGTGTAATCAAGTTCTTTCCAAACTCATCCTGGCTTTCACCAGAATCTTCTGCATTTCATGCCCCCAAAGGGACATTCAGTTTCTCTTACATTTCTTCCCTAGCATTAGATCCTTACCAGACCTCTATCAAAAGTCCTCAGCTGTTCATTGCAACAGCTTTAAGAACTATGCATTGCTTCCACACCACACGTAGTTCACAACCACTTTCTTACAGGACTCAGCTTCAATCTGTAGGAGGAGAGGCAGCACGTGGAGCCACCATCACTCATGGGGGAAGCACATTCTGCACAAAGCCAGTGATAACATGGGTGAAATGTCTCCTGATCTCTGGTCATTGATGCACGCTCGTGAAGAAGAAGAAAGCCTATTTGGCTGTTAACTTTGCCTTCACCATTGCTTTCCCTTCATATATGGAGATGTTATTAGTAAAGACCCATTCAAATGAATGGAAAATCAGAGGATGGAAAAATCCCAGTAGCAGGAGAGTGGCTCACTCTTTATTCATTCATTGCAGAACACGGCTGCGTGATCTACAGATTTTTAAGTGTCATAGACAAAATTCTGAAGAACCCCTCATTCGTTCTATTTTTCTTTCTTCCCCCATCTACAGCATAATTCAGAACTCATCTATACAGTGACTGAACTTGTCCTGGTTTGTATATCTAATTAAAACATACAGAACACCTCTTGACCTCTGTAACAACTGATTGAAGAATTATTTCCTGGGAAATGTGTATACATATTTTTAATTATTTCAAAGAACACCATAAGCTGTTCCCTAGGTCCGTTTCAGCAAGATCTAGTATATATGCTCTCTTCCTTACAACAGCTTTTCCACTCAGCCACATTTTATGAGTAGGTCTGAAAGAGCAAATGAACTAATCAATGTTTCAAATAGTTGAGCTTACAATAAGCAGTAAAATTATTTAGAGAGATTTTTTACAATGATTCATTCAAGACTGCTTTAGCATAGTGACTTAAATATATTTCAAACCCTTAAGAGTTAAATTAAAAGCTGAGAAGACTTCATATGCACCATAAATGAGTTGAATCACTTTCTTTTCCCTTAAATAATCCTTTCATTTCTCCTATCTACTTGGAAATAATTATTTCCTGCAGCTCTGCCAATCATATATTTTTACTTCAAAGCCTGTTAAGCAGAGGGGTATTTTACGACTAGGTTCCATAACATAAAGGTCAGAGTTAGGCTGACATGAGATTATGAGATATGGAAAAACACTGATACTGCTGCCGAGCAACTTCTTTATCAGCCAAGTAAACTAAGAAGTCAAGGAGTATTTCATTCTCCCAAAAGCACAGGACACTGGCAATAAGAAAATTAAGATAACAATGTATTTAAATCAAGGACATACTGAATAAAGGCAACGTTGGAGGAGGATGGCTTTTTCTTTGTTATTAGACACTTGCCTTAATTACAAGAAGTGTAGCTAATACACAATGTATTTATCCCAGACAGATCCAAAACCTTCAAGTGGTAAAATCCTAGCTTTTAGCAAATAAGTAGGAGGGTAACGTAGGCTGCACTAAATAATTTGCAGACCTTGACAAAAACATGAAGAGATTATTTAGTACATCAAGCACACATTTAAAAGTTGTCCAAAAACAAGACATTGATGCATGTTTAATCTAAACCCAGGCAACAAACACTAGTATGTTTCAGGCAATATAGATGTTTTATTAATTTAAGCATTCAGATGTTTGAGATTTTATTTCAATATGTAAGTTTTTACGTGTCTGAGGACGAGGGTCATCACTGCCTAACAGCATAGTTACTGGAGTGCGTTGCATGACGATTCCCGTTCTAGACATTTTTAACCTTAAATCAGTTTGTTAGCAAAGGGTAAGACAAAATTAACAAGAGGCATGTGTTTCCTATCTATGCTAGAAAGTTACACTTCCCCCTCACTGTAATTAAAATGTATCCTGAAGCAAAATATCATTTAGACGAGCCTCAAGAGAGAAGTCGTCTGTTGAATTAACACCTCTTTCTTGAGCAGCTGAATTCTCTTCACCTGTTGAAACTTTGTGCACTGCACCAAGAGGTCACAGCGTGAAGTGGGTTTGCAATAGATAAGACACTTTAAAATATTGTTTTCGTTTTAAATGCAATCCTCCACACATCCTCAAAACGTACAACAAGATTTCTACTAAGCTTTGAAATCTACCCAGGATTGAACACTTCTAAAGTTAAACTTACATTATTTCAAATTAACTTCCCAACAGAACCCATACCGAATAAATCACGTAAGAATCTAGCATACCAGAAAAAGAAATACGTGTTTAGAAATACTAAAAAACAGGGTCTGCACCTCATTTAATACCTGCTGTCTTGGAGGGGTGGGGGAAGGCAATTTATTTGCTGAAAGGAGCTAAAAGGAGAAAAACAAAACAAAAAAAACCCAAAACATGAAACCCACCAAAAATCACAGTCCCAATAACACTCCTCCAGATGGGTGCTGAGAGAGTGAACAGCAGCAGGCTGTTCTCCTGATGTAGCTCCTGCCTTCCAGCTGGTTCACAGAGACCTCCATGCTGAAGTCCCAATCTCGTGCTGATACAGCTACAAGGGCTGGTGAGTGACTCAAATCCCAGGTCGTTAAATACAGGAAGACGGCAGGAATCAACAAGACAAGCATAAGAGGATAACAGGATTTCTGCTGCACACCCTCAGCCTCACCCTCCTCAGCCTCCTCTCTCTCCACAAGGATAAAGGTACCCCGGAGGAGCTACCATTACCCTCCAGGTTTAAGTCTCCCTTCCCCTGCCTCTAAGGCTGACCTTCCGGCTACAGCTCAGTAAATGCAGTAAGACGTACAAGGAAAGTCCAGATGCAGTACAGATAACGAAATGGGGTATGTAGGTGCCAAATCCCATTGAAGTACTTCCTCTTAGAATTTGATATTTATTTGTCTTTTTCCCCAATGCAGCTATAATAAAAAGAAAAAATAATGCCTGGGCCTGTGTACGTAGCTGATAACTAGCTTTGGCCAGGATAAACTGTAAATATTTATTCTCTTCCTTCATGAGATACAGTTTGAAGCCTACCTGCCAGCAAAGCACTCTCCATTCCTCCCCAGAGCAGCAACTTAAATATGAATAATTCAGCACATACAAGCATATACGTTCCACGCACGTCTTCACTTATTGAGCCATAGCAGAACATATGTCAAAACTGTCTAAGCTTTAATGATTTTGAGAGAAGAATAAAGAATAAGCACAGGCTGATATTCTACCCTGTGTTTAACACTGTTATTGACAATTCAAGGCACCCACAGCTGACATCTGCATTTCCAACAAAAGCCCATTATTAGTTCTCCCATCTTCTGAAGACCACGCAGTCCAATATTTTGCATTTTATAGTAACGGTCTGGCACGTATTTCTTCTGACTGTGGTTTTACAGATGCTGCTATTTTTTTGATACACATAGCTTTAATATAAAAAATAATCTGAAGGTGCTGTTTCATTCTCCAAATAAGATTATTACTATCTTCAATCACGTAAAAGATTTTTTTCATTTCCAATGAACTTTTCTTTTTAAAACAGGATTAAAACTAAAGTATTAGAGAAATGAAAAATTTTGTAGAACTTTTTTTTTATTTCTAAAAGGCAAAAGGCAAGACAATCATTATAATCTGAAAATACACTTAAAAGTTTGTTTATTCTAACTTCTATCACTCAAACATTCAAAATAGATACGGTTAACGTATGCAATGTAATATGGTTTCTAAAATTTATCTTGGCATCAGTGAGGTACAGCATGTGAAATATTGTTTCAGTTGTAACAATTCAACCAACCTGCCACAGGAACATAATTGCTATTTATATGTTGTCAGCTTATACAACGGAATATCGCTTTGATTTATTACAGAATTAAAATGGTTTGGGGAATCAGACCTATTAAAAAAAGGTCATGTATTTAAAAGGTCATCTATCAAAAAAAGCCATGTATTAAATTACTTGTATTTCCTTTAAAAAAAAATCATTGAAAATAAATTCAAATATGTATGAATCAACAAAGGAAATAAGTTTGTAGCCCATGTATAAACATCAAGGCCTAACAGAACATACAAATATAGCTCCACACCTTTTTTTTATTAGCAAACATAACTCGAACAAAACAGCAGGACTGTCAAAACTGTGACTAAACAGATAAGATCAAAACAGAAAAAGTAGGCTGTACTACAAACGTTGCTCCCTTCCTCACTCTTCTCCTCCTTGGATTGCTCAAAACAGAATACAAATTCAAGATAAAAACCATAAAACCTTACAAGTGGATAAGAAGTTTGCTTCAGCAGTGCAAAGATAACGCATATAAGGCAGAATATTTACCATCGGCTGAAGTGACTGAATTAGAATTCTCACCACTGACATCATGCAACAAAGAAGCAGAGTTATGGAAACGGGCATCTACCACGGATGAACACCCAAGCCCTCTCTTTTGAAAACAAAGCTCCAGTTAGGCACCGAAAGCTTAGTAGCTGCTATTTTGGGAGCACAGACAATTCAGTCCAATTCATTGTTCAATTGAATGTACAGTGGCTTCATTTAGGATCTTTATAATCCTTATAAATCCTTCTGAGCCTTCAAAACCAGAACTCAATAAGGGGATTTTACTGGGATGTAAATGATTAAAACCAAAAGGAATTATGTCCTGTCTAGACTGGCTGCCTCCTCTCAAGCAATCTGAGGAGTAGATGAACTTCCCATTTTTAATTACAGAAGTACAAGTCATAATTCTAATAACCCATAACTGCAAAATAGATTTGCCATCATCGTCATTAGATATTTACACACAAAAAGATTGCACATGATTCTCCCAGGGGAATATAAATTTAAATAATTTATTTTGCACTGTATTTAGGCTATCTTCAAAGTAAAATATCGAACACAGGGCCTTACTGCTTCTGTTTTTTGCAATTATTTTCCCTAGTGCTGCTGTTGCACATAGTATGGGGGCATCCTCACCTTAATTGCAACAGGTACCAGAGACGGTCCAGTCAACATTTTTTCTTTCTGCTTCTACTCTCCTCACACTCTATTCCTTTCTACTAGTCACTCACAGTGACTCTTCATAAAAATAGCTATTGCTGGGTTTTTAGAGGGCTGTCTTTTTGACAGAGAATTATCACTCCAGTGAATTAAAGAACCATGGGAAAACTCTTAAAGATTCCTTAATTCTTAAAGACATGACTGGGGGCATTTCATACTTGAGAAGACTGTGGCACTGATTTTTTTAGAATACAAATCATTCATAGTATATAAAATAAGACTGTCTATTACAGTTAGTATAAAGTCTCCTAAAAACCAGAAAAGAGGGGGAAAAAGAAAAGTAACAATCAGTACTGATTCAGAAATACTATCTTAGAAAAGGAACCATCTACTTTTTCAAACCATGACAGAAATAAAACTTAAGTGTCTGCTTACAATAGATTTCATACTCCTGAAGACTTGTAAAATATCTATAACTTCAGTACACAATCTGTCTTTAAGATACCTAGTTCACTGTGTGCGCGGTTAGCTTATGAGTAAGAAATACTGATTAATTACTACTATACTCATTTCAAAAGAAAAGTGGTCTTTTTCTTCATTTTTTTTTAAATGAGAGAAATATTCTAAAAAGGATGAAAATATGGCCTTCACATTCTCTCCTAGATATAACAGTCATGCAGGTTACTCAAACATTTTAGCCATGGAAAAGAAAATTTTAGAGAGGACCTGCTTTCATCTCCATAAAACCTATCCAGAATTATATAGTTATTTTAGATTTGGTACATCCTTCTGATTAACTTCATTTTTTTTCTTTAGTTCTTTTCCTCTAGAAACAGGAACAGGAAGAAAGCTGGAAGTATGGAACTTTACAGGTAGATTAATTTTAGAAAATGAGGAATGAAAACTAAGTTAGGGAAATAAGACATGACAACATTTGAACACACTCCCACTGTTTCTATATGATATCTCCCCAACCATCCTCTATTTTGCCTACAGTTTTTCCTGTTTTGAAATATACTGGACAAAAAAAGCACCCTGTGTTAGGCTTCATTCCCAGTACTTATGAAACTGGACATGATAATGCAACTGGAAAACCTGCCTCACTGTAAAGTTTTTCACATTTTCCACTTCGATTGTGATTACTGCCAGATTCTTGAGAGATCTGAACAATTGCCTTCTGAGACAGAAGTCGGGTTTAAGTCCACTTGACAGCTCCTATTTCCTACGGGAATGACTGTTATAAACTGCAAGCTGAGGGAGACGGGGTTTTTTATTTAATCATATGTTACAGTTCCTGGCACAAGATGATGATTAAAAAAAAAATTGTGAATAAAAACTGAGTCTTTTTAAGGCTATAAATGCGAGAGGTAGAAAACTCTTCAGTAAAAATACTGGGAAAAGCTCTTTAAAGAGATCTTCTAAGAACAAAAAATTTGTTCGTGGACTTCATCCACTGAATTGTATAAGGTTTGAAATATTGCAGAGTTATTTTTATTTACAATGCAACGTAAACTTTTAGGTCTCACTTTGTATCTTTTGTAGCGAGTGCTATGGTTTGCTGAAAAAGCATCACATCAGAGTAGGCAAGTAAGAGTAAAACCTACAGAACTCAAACACCTGAAAAATATAAAGGATTTACACTCGTGGCAACTTCTAAAGTTGCTCTTGGAGAACTACTTGTCCCTGTATGTCTCCCCCAGGAGCAACACTTTGTGCCTCCCCTGACAATTGCACTTCCGATAATCTGCCATTCAAATAGGTTCTCATGAGACATGTTTCATGTTAAGGTATGGAAACACTTAACTTTGTGGAAGAAAACAAGACATAACAAAGTTTAATACACTCCCTTTGCTTTTATATATAACATTCCATTAATAATTCTTTATTTCGGCAAATGTGGAAAACAAACAACCTTCACTGTGATCCCTAGTGCCCGCTGGGCTGGGAAAAGGAGGATCTGACTCCGAGATACAAGGGAAAGGAAGAAATCAGATATATTTTTCACACAATCTAAACAGCAAGTAAAACAGCCAACCTTCATACTAATTACAATACTAAAGAATGCTCCCCAACACCAGATTATTAGATAAGAAAATATAAAAAGAACAACACTAAAACACCAAAGATATCCTTGTCAGTACGTACTAGTTACCACTCTCCACCAGTAATTTACTTTTTGTAGGCATCATAGCAAAAGAAAACTTTAAAGAGAAATACAAAATTGCATAAAAATGCAACTTTTCAGTTGCATACGCACTTTACTCAAGCAGAAGGAGCAACAGGGAAGAAAATACAAATTATCCATTTGGAAGTTTACAGAATAGGTAAGAAGACTTGCAAATTTTGCTGCTCAGACATACAAGTCAGGTTTTCAATGATGAATAGAAGATGATCAACAGGGAAGGGGAATAAGGCAGGAAAGACTTTGAAGACGACAACTAGCGAAGATGCATTTCTATCCATCCATCTCCACAGACCCAAATGCTTCTGTTGTATCACGCCCTTAATGTGTTGATTCCCTATCTTACAACCTCTCCTAGCCCCCCATTTGTTACCCTCCCTATTTTGTAATGCTACTCTATTCATATAGCCTAAAGAATACCAAAATATATTACCTGGCCAAGTTGTCCCTGCTCTCAGTAAACTGCATTATAAAAACGGGAGGAAGAAGAGAAAGCAGTGGCGTCAGCAGCTGTGTAACCTCATAAATTCAAGCAAGGGATTTGGAGAGAGCGGAGAGGCTCTGGAATTAAGGCATCGCAGCACAGCTACAAGCAATCTTAACGCATTCCTCCCAGTGTGACACAGGAAAGCAAACTGAGGTACAATTGAGTAGATGTTCTGTATTTCATTTACCTGACAACTCTGAGCCATGATAGAATGAAGCAATATCTACAGATTTTGAGAATGTAACACACACTATGAGCACTGTTACAAACATTTGGGCACTTGTTAGGTATGTCTCCACAAGAAGCAATAGAAAGGGTGCAAGAGTAAACACACGCAGGGCATCCTCATTTTCCAGGGTACTATTAGTAACGAAAGCCTTTTAAATCTGTATTTTGAGGTGGTAGCATTTGAGAAATAATCTCTGAATCAAAAGTAAGAGTGGAAGGGTCACTGGCAGCCAGGTGCATTTGTAAACAGAAAACACGCAATTAGACACTTGCATCTCTGAATTGTGTCCTCAAAATTTTCATGGTACGTTGTTGAGATTAGGTTAATAGACTAATAAATGAGACACAGCATGTACTGTGAGCTTTACATCACTTTAAAATGAGGGTTGTAAAGGAAAAGTCAGACATGGTAATATTTTACAGGGATTTAAAACAAAAAAATTTCATGCATGAATTCAATGAGCACATTGGCTGTGGGCAGGATTTAAGACCAGCGTATCCTTTTAACATGACAAATTTTATCTAATAGCTGTAGCACCGTTATGCATGATGACAACCAAAGAAATCTTGATCTTGATTTAATTTAACACACTGAGTATTAGGAAATTTAATCAAAATTTTATCTCCTTTCTAAACATTAAAATACTTACTCTTTTTCAAGTATTCGGTCTATTCTTACCATTGCAATCTGGTCTCATGAAAACTTGGCTAGAGTCTAAAAATTTAAAGGCCAGGGTTAGAAAGGAAAAGGAAAGCACTACTCATTTTCAGCGTCTTTGCTAAGAATGCATTAATTAGATCCTACATTATCCCAGTGTTACTTTTTATTACTTAACTAAGGAAAAGAATAGTTGCTTAAGTTTAGTGTTTATTCATCTATGTATAGCTATTGAATATGACCTAAGAAAAAGCCTCTCAAAACAAGGTTTCTCAGGAAGAGCTGTCTCAAAGATGACTGGAGACGAAGACATGTTCTTTTGTGGATTGTTTCTGATTAGCAGGGATTTGGATTTACTTGTATTTGCTTTTGGGACTGTTACTTATTCTATTGTCGGCTTCCTCTATAACACCAGAATTATCCACCAGAATTTAACTTTTTAGGTACTATTCAGGTGAAAGACGTAATGCCATATAGTTACTGTTATTATAATAATGAACTCAACTACATACAGACACAAATCAGGAAGCTGAAAAGTAACAGGCATTGCAGGGGTTGAGGTCTGTACTCATTAAGACTAAACACTGTAAGGAATGTTGTGTGCCATTAAGCTTTTATATCTAGAGGTATATGAAAAATCCAGGTTTCATGTGTGCAGAGCACACACACGACCAATTACACAAATCTGGACAAAAACCCCTCCATTAAAATTTTAAAAGCCAAATAAATACATTTGTTTTTAAGAAATAACTTGTCATTTTTCAATGAGAAAAAAAATCTTAGAAAAAAACTTCCTTTAGGTTGCAAGAAAAGATAAACTCTGTTATAATTGACTTCTACTTCTAGAAACATTTCACATGCCGAGCACAACTTAGCAGGATAACAACATCTTTCCCATATTGGTGCCATCTTCTCCACAGACAAGCAGAAGTGGCATACCAGACTTGGATCTTCCTTTACTCTCCATAACACAATTCTTCTGTATGTCATGATACACTACTGTTTTTTATTCCACCTCATTTCCTCTCTTCTTTCCAATGTTAAGCAGCCTTCTTGTCCTCTGTCGTAAGCCCCTAAAGGTATATTAATGGTAGAATAAGTGACATTTCACAAAACAGCACTTTCTGAACTTGAGAGAGGTGAGCCCCAAGTCTGTGAACTAGAAGACGCTCTAGGCACATCTACACCGGTGAACCAACATGGCAAAGGCCTCATCTCTGCCTCTGAAGCCACTGGCTGTCTGACCATGTTTATCTTCTCGCTCTCCAAAAGAAGATGACAACATCTCAGAATGCCTGCTAAGAATGGTACCTGAGCAATATTAAATTTCAAACTGAGACTTGCTCAGGAGCACTGCAGCCATCCAGGGCCAAAACTGTGCCAGGGATCACTTGCACTACTTAAAAAGAGGATAAGGTTCAGCAGCAGGACCCCACCCCTTGCACAGCTTTAAGAGGTGTATGCTGCTTCTCAGGATGGGCTTTGAGAGGTGATTTTCTGTATTCTTTAGTTGTTCCTTATAGAAGGAACCAAGCGAAGCAGAAAAGAAAACGCAGGGATTGCACTGGGTTTCCTCAAAGAGCTGAGCTAGAAAGGTGGGCTTATATATATATACGCCCACTCACATATAGCTTCCTTTCTATGAATGTGATTTTAGCATGAGATGAAAGCAGTGACACAGCAATGTCACATTTTGAGTTGCTATTAGTAATAATCAACATCATGATTCAGACTGAAAAACATGACAACAAAAAGATCTTTTTATAATCTCCTAAAGAAACATTTGTTTTTCCTGACATAGGCATCTCTTGTAACACAATGGGATGTGTTACCACAAGCTTCTAGAAACCAGATGTCACAAAAACAGTGATTAAAAGAAACGAAGCCAAAGGGTTCCATCAGCATCCCTGAAGACTGACTTTTGCGGCAACTACAGGTGATAAGCATCAGAATGCAATACAAAATTTATAACGGAAAGAGACAGCAAAGATAGCTTATTTCAATGTTTTCCCTAAGAACTCCAGTATAGGTCTCTCCCAAACACTGAAACAATTTTTATTTTTACATTCTTCCTAAGACTTTGCCTGTGTAGGTATCTAGAGCCAAATACACACTACAGATTTCAGTCTATTCTCTTAGTTTCCTTTGGTTCTTCCTAGGCTGCTGTAGTTTACTTCTGATACACGACAGCAAAATCAAAAAGCTAAGTAACAATAAACCTCACTGATAATAATGTGGATTAAAATCTGTAAGAGGTAGGTCTTTGCCCACTCACTTTCTCATTTTTCTCCCTTACTATTCTCTTTCATTTGTTTCTATAGCCTCTACTCACTGTTAAGTTTCTGTTACCATTCTCTCCGGATGCACACATCATCCTGGTTTAAGGTGATTCCCTTACCTCCTTCTGGTGCTCAGGTGAAATCCTGACTAAGTCTGAAGAAAGATCCCGTGATGTATTGAGACATTAAGCTCTGTGATTCCATTATGTTCTCCCAAAATCATAGTATTGTACACAAAATGAAAACCATTACTTTTACTCCTAGCTGATCCGTTACTAACGGATCGCTGCTTCTCTTAATTGACATTGGTCTCTTAAACACTTAACTTTGCAAATGCCAGAACTGCAAAGGACAAATTGAACACAACTATTTATAGTTCAGGATCTTTGGGGTTTAGGTTGAAACTTCAAGCATATAGCTTTAAGAATAAACATAACCTCTCATAACTTCAGCTCACAAAAAGCAACAGTGGTCATGGTATTTCGTTAACTCAGACAACGAGAACCCAGGGTAAGCATTTTGGGCTTCACTTAGGTATTAGTCTTCAGTCCTACACATCCTCTTGTTAAAAGCCAGAGAAATACTGCACAGAACAAACTTGCCCTGTCTCAAATGCTATACTTCCAAACATGAATTTTAACACTATTTAGCCCTCTAAAACCAAGATAATGAAGAACAAAAATAAGTCCAAGAATGGAATACACTGCAATTTTTAAGCATGACAATAATGCTGGCCAAATATACTGAGAATAGTTCAAAGGGACATTACAGTAAATGACATTAGGAATTTTTTAATTATATGGCATTATTTTGCTGTGATCTAAAATTTAATTCCATTATTTTTCTGTATATGTGTTAACAGCTTTCCCTGTACTATTTACAGTCATCCTGAGGGGCACAAGTTGAGATAGATATATATAGAGAGATATATATATTACTATACATACATGGTGCACTCTGAGAAACTATATATTTCCTTATTTTAGTACCAACTTCTGTATTTTTGTGTTAGCGCTGGTCATCCGAACACAAAAATTCTCAGCAGTATTAACAGTGTACGTAACTCTTTGGGACTTAACATGGAATTTGTGAAGGCAGTATTTCAGAAAGAATATTCTGATAAAGCCAAAAACTTTGTAACGCTTAGCTATTATGGGATGATGCACAAACAAAACAGGTTGAGCATTTGAGGATAAGGTCAGCTGAAAATATCTCTAGTTGACTAGACCTAAGGCATGAGGTTTGCCTGAGCAAAGGTGTTCAGCAACGGGGTTTGTATTCAGAACTGCCCAGCTGCAAAGTCGCATCTCTGAACAGCAGAGTACACTGAGTCACTGTGGAGCATGAGATAGGGGATGTGCTGGAAATCTTGTAACTCACATGATGGACAGTGAGTACTGTAACTCCACCATTCACCTTTAGAAGACACAACTACTTTCAAGATCAAAAGGAGCAATGTTGAATTCCAGAACACCTCATATAGCTGTCTGTCAGGTTGGTTTGGGGGGGGCAGGTTTTGGAGTAGGGAGGAAGGTTGTTTCCAGGGGAATATTCTGGTTTTACACAGGACTGATGCTTTGTGTAATTATTTGATTTGAAGCTCTGCTAGGAAAATTTACACAAATCTAACTTACATAACTTAAAAACCCATCCTTTCTTGCCAATTACAAGTTTTCAACACATTTACCTCTCTCTTGGTGATAAAATTCTGCTGATCATTTCTTGCCAAGGCAAACATCCCAGGGTGCCCATTTTTGTAATTAAGCTTCTAAAATTAACCCAAAAACCACAGTGATTTTTAATCTTTGTAGTAGGACCATTGCTAATGACTTCTTGCAGCTGAAGCCCTGCTTGTACTCGTACTGATAACATTATCTTAATTTGTCCTTGACATTCAAATAGTATTATGTAGTAACTAACTCCTCTCTCTCATTCCCAGTGTGTTTAAAAAACAAACAAACAAAACAAAACAAAACAAGCTTTAAAGCATTTACAGCCCTGCTCAAAAGCAGACTTTTCCCAAAACTTAACAATCCTCTGGAAACCATCTGATCTTTTTTCCTGTTTGCCAAGTGGGATTCTTCATGCTAAGTCTGGACACTTTGCTACAAACGAGTTTCCTCCCCTTCCACCTCAAAAAACATTTCACCAAAATAATTATGACTTTCAGAAAGCGTTATTTTACTAGGACAGTATAAGCATATTCCAACCCTAAGGAAGAAGATGACTGTATGCTTCTTACCACACATGTATTTTTCAAAGGGCAAGTAACAGCAATGAATGGCAGATTAGACACAAAATCAGAGCAGAGACAAGGGAAGATACGAAGGTAAATAAACACAGAATCACAGGCAGAGGAACAAGTAAGAAAGTGTAAAGGAAAAATAAGAGCCTAGCAATGGTTTTAGAATACACTGGTTTTTGTAAGTCTACAAGGAATTTTTGCCTACTGGAAAGTCCTAATCATAGGAGGGATCCAGGAAACTCACACCTACTCTTCAGAAAAGGTTAAAGAGAAGATCATCAAGATGCAAAATTAAAATGAGTTCATAAAAAGTTTCTATTACTCATCTAACATGTATTCCCCACAAACTATTACTTTTAAAAGCAGCTGTCCTAAGTCACAGTATGACTACACTTTCAAGAATACCAAAGTAATTTTTGGTATTTAGTACCATACCTACATTTGCAATTCCCACTTCTGGTGAGTGGCTTACTCGAGCTGAGTAGTATCCTACTCAGGTATGGAAGAGTCAACGGTAGTTTAGGAAGTCTGAAACGCACTGTGGTTTAGTAATATTGTTTGTCCTCTTTGGTGCACTGAAACAATAATTTT
The DNA here is from genome assembly GCA_013398225.1 of Steatornis caripensis. Classification (NCBI taxonomy): domain Eukaryota; kingdom Metazoa; phylum Chordata; class Aves; order Caprimulgiformes; family Steatornithidae; genus Steatornis; species Steatornis caripensis. The sequence goes on from VZSC01014401.1 coordinate 253,482, forward strand.
GTTTTTCCAGAAGCATTAACAGATACTAGAGTGTTTTTCCATGGGCTACTTGGTCACAGGTCTAGTGACTAAACCTAAAATGTTGTTGTGGTTTAACTACAGTAGGGATCTAAGCCTCACGCAGCCACTCACTCACTCCTCCTAGAATGGAATGGGGGAGAGAACTGACAAGGTGAAAGTGAGAAGACTTGCAGTTGAGATAAAGACAGTTTAACAGGTAAAGCAAAATCTGCGCACACAAGCAAAGAAAAACAAGGAATTCATTTAGTGCTCCCCACGGGCAGGCAGGTGTGTAGCCATCTCCAGGAAAGCAGGGCTCCATCATGCGTAACAGTTACTCAGAAAGACAAACGCTATCACTCTGAACATCCTCCCTTCTTCCTTCTCCCCCCATTTTTCATTGCTGAGCATGACATCATGTGGTACGGGATATCCCTTGGGTCAGTTGGGGTCAGTTCTGTCCCAGCTATGTCCCCTCTCTTGTGCACCCCCCCCAGCCTCCTCGCTGGTGGGGTAGGGTGACAAACAGAAAAGGACTCAAGGCTGTGTAAGCACGGCTCAACAATAGCTAAAACGTCCTGTGTTATCAGCACTGTTCTGGTCACAAATCTAAAACACAGTACCATATGAGCTACTGTGAAGAAAATTAACTCCATCCCAACCGAAACCATTACACAATGTTTACACAAAATTATTTTAAATATTGTTTTAAAAAGATAAAAATGGTTAAATTGATCCTTCCTGAAGGGTATTTATCTTCCTTAGACATAACAGAGAAATCACTACAAAATTTATTTCCTAATAAGGGCTAATAAGTGGAACACATTGTCAAGGTTCTTCAAAGAAGCTTCAGTAGGAGACCCTGCCATAACACCTCTGACTAACTTCAAATTCCACAGATCTCATGACTTTCAGGGAAAAAATACGAGAAATTAAAAAAAAAAATCTATAAAAGATAACATACAAGAGCCCTTTAGTGACTTTCAAACCTTTACCATATTTGAAAGCTGCTTTAAAGAAAAAAAGTTTCTTATTTTCTGAACTATTTAAGAGCTCTTTCTTGTCACCATAGAGACTTTATTCCTAGCTGTCAACAAAAGCTTCTCCTTTTCCTTAACTTGCACAATACATTTCGTTATTACATATTTGCCCTACAGTCTGCGTAAACAGGAGAGCCTCCTGTTGGGGACTTAACAGATGACCAGTTGCCTGGTTTCAAAAAGAAATTTGAGAAAGAGGTGATGGAGCAGCCTCACAAGGAGCACCATGACGTTCCAGTAACAAATACACCACTTCAAGGATAACTTCTCTAACCCCTCTCAATTTCACTGCCAAAACAGTTCAAACATGCTCTAGAAATGGGAAATTTTCACATAGTGTTTAGCAGACTGTTTCAAACCACCATCTTTTCTTGAGTAGGTGGAAATAAATCAACATCTATTATAAGGCTGCTTTCAATCTTAATTCTGATGCATTGCTTGTTATCGAGCTACAAAATACCCGAACAGTTTTGGTGTTCAAATTTACTTTGAAGCTCGCTCTTAGATAAATAAGATGAAAACAGAAATGAGAATCAATAGGTAATGATAAAAACAATAAAACCAAAAGTACTTACATTAAACTTAATAATGTCATATATCAAGTACCGAGGGACAACCTGCCCGTTAACCTTGTCGATGATCATTTCCTTAAAAGAAAAGAGATGACACTTACGTTTATTTCATGAATACAGAAGAATGTCAACACATTTATACTTAGTGCACGTACCTGTAAGTGTGCTGCAATCAAACACTGGCCACAGCTTTATTATGAAAAAGATTTTACAGTAGGTCAAGATCATAAAAATATTATCGTCTTAAATGCCTCTCATGAAGCATTCAAGAAGTCGGGAAGCTGTACTAAGGCTCCACATTCTGATCTGCAAAATTTATACATTAGTTTCCCCACAGGTTTCAAAATCACTACCCTTCTTGAGTGAATAATGAATTCTTAGAAATCTCAGTAAGAACTGCTATCCTAAGTCAACCAAGCATGCTTAGAAGTCTCGCCTACAGTAAGTACAACAGCAAGGAAATGAAGAACAAGCATTAACATCCATTTTCTATGCTCAGGTTTGATCTTTCCATGTTAACAGCGTCCTAGGCAGCAGTGACAACTGCTGTTTGCTTGAATGTTGCATTGTGACTAAACAGTAGGGTTCCTTCAAATGGAAGTATCACAGATACATGAAATTAGTTAACGGTCAATACATAGTGGTAAATCATCTTGAAAATATGTCAGCTAGAAGAAAGACTATTAACGATCAATATCCAAACACAAAAGTGTTTCCTGAACTTAATGGTACATACAAAAATATATACATCTTACATGCCAGTGCCTATGTCTGTAACTCAGGCTTCCTATGGTATGAATTAAACATAGTTTATTAGTTTGATAAACTAATGGAAAATACTTAGTTTCATATAAATTATTGATGATTTAAAGTGGTAATAGTCAACCAATTGGTAGATCTTTTTCAGGGACAACTTTGAAATATTCACTTCTCTAAATGCAATCAATCTTCTCCGTGCCCAATGCATGGCTAGTAAGTTAGCTGTATCAGTTAAGGATTTTTTGCTGCCAATATCAAGTTAAAATTCCAAATTCACACATACAAGATAAAGCTATTGGAAAAAGTGAAAATATTTCACTATAATATGATGAAAACAAAATTGTGAGCTCCAGAATCATTCCAAAAGACAACTTTACATCAACTCTAATTAATTTTGTTTAGTTTGTTTCTTGCCAGGTCAGTAGCATTTTTATGTTTTACAATCTTTTAACCTCTCTTAAGAACCCGTAACTTCTACAAAGTAAACCCAGGCAGGAGTCTCAACGTAAGACTGATTTTCAGTTTGCACACGTACCAAGCTTCTTGAATGGTACCTAGTATTTAACAGCATTTGGCTTTGAAAAATAAGCAAGCAGTTGTAAAAGCATAGACCTGTTTTAAAACAAACACAAAGCTTGAAGCATTTACAACTAAACTAGAACCTATTGTTCTCAAAAACCACTGGGAACTAAGTTGCCTACTTAGTATTGTGGAATCTCATCTTCTGTGAGCACAACACTGTAACGCTGAGATGGAGATTGGGCTTTCACAGCCAAATGCATAATTCACAGTTGTTGTGAATGACCTGAAGTGACCTTACACACCTTTCCACATCATTTGAAAAAAAAAAAAAAGTAATGAGTGAGAAATACTCCTTTGTAACATTACACTATCTTATTCTTAACTCTAAAAATCATTTAGTCACAGGTACTGTAAAAGAATATTTGCAAAACGCCTTCATAGATGTGATGTAACAAAATGCCATTCTTTTACTTTCCAATATTTAGGTAAGACACCGGTGAGCTATCAAAGGAAGCACAGATGCAAGGCTGCAATGCCTCCTTTGACAACAATTTTATAACTAACTGGAAGAACAGATGGAGTAGGTACACCCTAAGAGAGAAAGGCAGCATGATGTTCAAACTTGGAAGTGTGTAAAGACATAATGCAGGGAAAAAAAGAAAAAAGGGAAAAAACCCCACCCAGAATTCTTGATACTAACCAGGTGAAATGAATAACAAAGTAAAACTGAAATAAAAGAATGCTACCATATTTCTTTGAAATTTCGATCGCGTTAGCAGGTGAAGCAAACTTTTAAAATACATCTAACTGAACATATATTTAAGGTTTGAGGATTCATTTCCTCAGCACACATATTCAGAGCCTCAGCGTCGATGCAAAGCTAGCATTTGTATGCAAAACGCTGAAAACATTTCAATGCCTGGTATTACAAGATTTTATGCCTAATTTCAAAATCTGAATCTCTGGATATTAAGTTTAAGAAGAAATATAAAATATAGCCATGAGGACCAAGAATTATTTTTAAACTTTCTCTGGAATGTTCAGTTTTAACACAGAATTATTCTCTATTTCAGACGTGTATAAACCTTTTAGACTCTATTACTGGTCACACTCGCCTCTTTCCTCACATCCTCACTTCTTTTCTGCCTCCTCTGCCTCTTGTTCTCTTTTCACATCCTGACTGAAATCCCAGCTACCAGAGCAAATATACAACAGTACAATACGACTTAGCAGTAGAGATGACAAATTCTTGCACTGCTCATCTCCATCACGACAACAACATTCACTGCTCCATTAGTTACGCCAATACAACTGTCACAAGGCAAAAGCTGTAAAGTGATCATAAGAAAGATTTGTATTAGAAACCCTCTAACACATCATTATTTAACAATCTGATTTCAGAATCTTCCTTGAAATCATGAGAATTGAAAAATAACTCAGGGAACAGACCTCAAAGGCAAGTTAACAAACTGTTGGGAAAATGTAGTATTTGAGAAACTGATCACATTCAAACTCACTACTTCTGATCTGAATAATAACCTGATACAACAAGGCTGTATTTAAGCCAATTTTTAGATAACCAAAAACTTAAACCCAAACCCACTCCCACGACACAGCAACAGAACAAAAATGTATGCATAAGACGCACCTGCATCCATGCATTTCCTTTCATAGACCCCATGTAGATTTACAACCATTACTGTGTGTTTCAAAATTACCACTGCTAGTAAGTATGATCTTTACCACTTCTCCATTAGCTGCTAGGTTAGGTAATCGCTTAACCTGCGGGCTTGCAGACCAAGGTCCAATGGCCAGTTTCTTTGATGTAATTTGGCAAAACTGCGCTGGTATTAATCTCCTTTTCTTAATCTTCTGGTGCTGCAGAGCATAGTGTTACAGCATATTAGAAACAGCAACTGTGCTAAGGGCTTTTAGCTGGACAAGTACCAAAAGAAAAACACCGAACTGACAGCTCGTGGACTTGTTCTTTTTCCCTTGAATCACATATCTAGCAGACAACCTGGAATTAAATTAATCCAAAATTTAATCACAAAGCAAAGTATCTCATTTTACCAGCCACTTGCAGAATGTGGGGTTTTTTGTTGACACAGAGTATGTATCTGATTAAATCACACCTCTGGTTACTGTTCCTTTTCCTCCTGTGCCTTGTCTTTCCTTTGTCCCTTTACCTTCAAGACAATTCCAGCCATTGCTGTATTTCAGGAATGAAAAGAGTTGGGTTTTTGTTTGGGTTTTTTTGTTTTTGTTAAACCTATGTTGCACAAAGTGCCAGCCTTTGAAAACTCAAAAAATTCTATGAGAGATCTTACAAATAAGTGAGTTCTGTACTGATACAAAACCATAAATCAATCTCAAACTCCCCCTCTACTATTGGAATCCTTGACGTTCCTAAGTCTTCAAGTGTGAACAATGTTTTATAGACAAATAAAACAAAATGTATATAAAAATTGTAAAAAGTATTTCAAGTCTAAGAATGCCTCTGCATTTTCTACTCAACTGTTCCAAAGCTAAACGGAATGCCAAGAAAGTTCCTGAAAATAACTAATTAGTTTTCTTGCATGACAGCCAAAACACTTGAACAAAAATCTATGCATTCCCTCAGAAACCAGTATGGATGCAAAACACTTGGCTTCTAAAGGAATACTTCATATTATACTAGTCACTTGTAGGTAAAATTCGAATTAGCTTTAATGAGCTGTGCAGAAAACTCTCTTCTGTGCCAGAACAATCACAACTGAGGAGCTGGAGATGAGCATGGAGTATTGCAGGAGAACTCTCATCACCCAAGACATAACTGATCATAGTAAGAACTGTTTGCAAGTAATTTCAGCCTGAAGTGAACCATAAATGCATTTAAAATTCGCAGACAACCACATGAAAGGCTTATACCAGAAGCCTTAAAGCAAGTTAATAGATCACTGGATTCATGGAAATTGCCTTTATGAAAGTTTTATATAGACTATCATTCCAAATAAATTTAGGGAAAATTACCTAATCTTTTGTATTCTTAACACCAGTAGCTGCTTTGCTTCATGGCACCAATATCTCTGTTCTGTCTTTCCTTCTTTCTCGTAACTTTTAAGATTACTGTAAAGCAACGCCAATTGGGCCACCTCATTCTATATTTTCATTCTCTGAAAGAGAAAGCTACTTCAAGGGCAGTAAGTATGAACTACTTCAACCTGCAATTAAAGAATTAACTTCAACAGCCCTTCAGCACTAATTAGCAAAATATGTTAACACAAAAAAGCCAAATTTTTCTTCCCATGGATTAAAAAAAGAAAGAAATCATGCATATACCCAGAGTAAAGGAACAGTCACGGAAATTATTATTTGGCACCAACATTAAACAAATATTCAATTACAAAGTTAAGCTGTTCGCACGCTTCAAGTAACAGGCAAAATTTATTCTCAAATCTGTTGAAAGGAATTTCAAGTGAAAAGAAAAATATTCATAGAATCATAGAATCATAGAATGGTAGGGGTTGGAAGGGACCTCTAGA
>VZSC01014401.1:268106-297599 GCA_013398225.1 Steatornis caripensis
AAAAAAAAAAAAAAAAAAAAAAAAAAAAAAGACATGTGAGCAGAAAACCTAAACTCTGGGCGGGGGCGGAGTAGATTAAATCAAGGCAATATTAGGAGAGTTGAAAGCTGCACATGAGATGCTTTATGAAAAAAGTAATTCAATATACATTCAACTAGATAACCTGGCGCCAGTTCTTCAGAAGCAAGAATAATCTACAGACAACACTCGTTTTTCAAACCACGTAAATTTATTGAAAACTAAAGGTAACTATGCTGTGTTTTTCTCAAAAATTAAAGAAACCACAGGGAGGGAAGAAGAGGTGTGTAAGTAACAAAAAAATTACGTGCAATACTTTAACTTTATAAAGAAGCTTAATTGGCTTCATTGGCTATCTCTGCACTCCCCACTGCTGTTTTCAATACACTGTAACTTGCTTCAATGACTAAACAGCATCTCATGCTTCAAGAGATCTAGCACTTAAAAAAACCCATATTTGTATCACCACTACAAATGTGGTACAATAAGAGATCTTACANGCTTCATTGGCCATCTCTGCACTCCCCACTGCTGTTTTCAATACACTGTAACTTGCTTCAATGACTAAACAGCATCTCATGCTTCAAGAGATCTAGCACTTAAAAAAACCCATATTTGTATCACCACTACAAATGTGGTACAATAAGAGATCTTACAACTGTTTCGGGGAAAAAACAATAAACACAGTTAGTTACAAGCTTTGTTTTCAGCCACCTAAAATGTCTACAGGTTCAGACAACATATAGATTTGTTCAAAATCTATTACTTGAACATCAAAACTAAGACTAACACACCACCACTTTCTCTATATCTTCCACTCAAAACAAAGTCTAAGGAAATTTATTTAAGAGTTGGTAGCTGGACAGCCTACCAACCACTGGAACTGAGATCCCTTCTCTCTCAAATCACAGCGCTAACGTTACACCTCTTCTGCCATGATTTCTCACTTTTTTTTAAAATCTGTCGCTGTTAGCTGTTTATACCATAAATTCTAAATGACAGGGACAACGGTAAGTCTTACGACTGCATGCAAAAGATTTCCAACCAAAGATCACCAAGAATCACAATTCTATCTTACTTCAGAGAGCTACTGAGAAACAGCATGTCCTTACTTTGAAGGCCCAAAAAAAAATTTTGGTCTCAGGATAATAAATTACCTTAACGTAGACCCATTTGTTATGGGTCTCATGATAATATATTTGCCTAACTTAGAAGCTGAACAACTTCTCTGCATGTGAAAGACATTAGATTGACCCAACTGTTTTGGAAAGGTTTTGTTTGTTCGGGTTTTTTAAGCTGAAAGCCTGAAAACGCTTCCACCTCCCAATTTAATAAACTATTGAAAAAAAAAAAACCAACCCTCTGAATGTGGTCCAAACAACAGAATTTGTCAAAATTCTAATTATTACCAACAGAAGAAATTTGGTCAAGGATGGACTGACAACCAGAAGTGTTCTATGAGCAGCTGGTAATCGGAAACGTGCAAGAAGCAAGAGAGATACGCAACCAGTTTTGGGGAAACTTAATTAATTAATGAGGGGGGTTGGTGGGTGGGTTTTTTGTTTATTTGCTTGTTTAACTCAAAAAGCATAAGTTTACATGCTTAACATCAGGCTTTAAGTTTTCTCCAGATGACACCTAAGCTTTCTTAGAGAAATCTCGTGGACTGCTGAATAGTACTTTTCGGAATATTATTTGGATGTGCCCTGACCGGTTATATTTTACGAAGTTAATTAAGGTATTAGCAGCATAAGCACATCAGGATAGAGTGCCTCTGGGCAACACCATGTAGGCACAGAAAGAAGAGCGATGATTTGTCAAACACATTCAATAGGAACTACAACAGCACATAGTAGCTTTGCATTGCATTGCATACTGTGAACACTACTTGCTATTACAGCTGTACATTTATTACTAATTATCTTCATTGTGCGAGCGCCCAAAAGCTCCAATTAGTAACCAGGCCCCATTGTATTAGATTCTGTGCAAGTACACAAGATGACAAGGTCCTGTCTCAGATGGCTCAATGTGAATTTAAAACAAGACAAGTAAATAAAAGAGCAAGAGTGGAGCAGCAGTAAGAGCAATAACAGAACTGCTCATTCACTTTTGTCCTGGTTCGATAACCATACGTGAAAACGGAGAACCGTGTCTGAGTGACAAACATCATCTCTCCAAGCTGCCAATCCAACCACTACAAACCAGCCAGTTCCCACTGCAACAAAAGTTCTGATAAGTGAGTTAAAGAAAAAAGCGTCCATGTCCACACAGCTCAATCTCACAAGCAGATAAAATATTAGTCATAGAAATGTAAAATCTAAAGTTTCATTAGAAGCCACTTTTCATTCACTTCTGGTCCCGAGGCAAGGTCCATTATTAATTCTAACTGGACATTAGTATTCACACAATAATTCAGGAAACAGCATGAAAATTGCATTAGCAAAGAGTTACAGCTCTTGGCATTAGACAAGCAGATCTCCAAATCACTTACCAGAGTATTAATAACTTTAATCTTTAAACTTTAAAAAATGTCAACCACCAAATATAATCTTGAAAAGTTTTCAGAAATCAATTATTTTTAGCATACTCAAATAAAAGCAACTGTTTCAAAGGCTCATTTGCCTCCACATATATTCTGTTCAGGCAGTCCACATCAGCTGGGTCCAAAATACATGCTAGAAGAATGATTTTATTAAACTTCCATTTTTAGTTTAGTTTGTTTTCCTGGTGGTGGTAGGTTTTAGGTTTTTACACAATGCTGAAGCTGACATGAGCTACACTGAAAATCACAAGTTAAAAACTGAGGTTTCTCCTTTATGTGGATGTTCAGTATTTTTCACCACTAAATTTGAAGGTACATTTCAGGAAAATATTATTTAAGGCAAAATAAGGCCAATTACGTGGTCTCTCTCAAACTACAGTCATTCAGAGTCAGGAACAAGAACAGAACTGTGTCTCCCAAGCTCCAAATCCACTACCGCACTCACCAGAGCATGCGGCCTCTGCCCTCTTTCCAAGCTTATTAAGATTCACAAAATCAGCTTTGAAAATACTCCTCAACACAGTACCTCCCATTCAGCATAGTGCTTGCCTGAACAAATATACGGTGAAATTGATCTCCTACAAGTTCACAGAAGTTTTGCCACTGACTTCAATTTTGTGAAGTGCCTTACCTACGTTTAACTTATTTCCCTCAGCCAAAATCTCAGCAACTATCCTAGCAATAAGGTTACATATGTTAATTTTGTACTTTATAGGAGTTTTAAAACCTTAAGTATAATTAAAAAAATAGTGCAGCTTCCTCAAACTTTTAGATCTCATCTTCTGAGTTTGAGTTCAAAACAAAATTAATTTTCTGAAAAAAGCTATAAGTAGCAAACGCATTAGAAATATTTTTTTAAAGGAAGATTAAAAATTCAGCTCCTACAGGAGCTTTCTTTGCCCCACAGTATTTCTTCAGATGGGCTATATCATAGAAGATTATTTATTTCAACAAGATATCGTCATCATTGCTTTTTTTCTTTTAAAATATGCTTGTGTCTGTATTATCACATTAAAGAACGTAAAACATAAGAAATTCCATCGTTGACTCTAAGCGCAAAATACACGGCAGCTCTCCATTCCCAGAGGAGTTCATTATAAAGCCTAAAATTCAGTCTTGCGAAAGCGCTGCCCTCCCACACAAATAAGCATTACTCAACTCAGAATAGCAATTAGCATCACTAATATGTTCACTGACGCAGAGGCAACAACGAAACCCTGTTGCAGATATAATTTTCAACTTCTTAATTTCCTTTTATGATTGGCAACACTTCAAAATCACGAGCACGTCACCACTCCCTAGATCGATCACCTAGGACAAGGACAAGGCACTTTAGCACTTTACATTGGACCCTGCTACTCCCCCCTGACAAGACAGCATCAACTTCTAGCCGGATGCATTACACACTGTAGAAAGGGCCGGGAGAATGAAAATTAATGACTGCCCTCTATCCACTGACAGTAGGAGACCATTTATCTGTGTCACTAAGCCGCTGCAGTTCCACATCCTGGCCTGAATCCAGACTGTGCTGGATCTAGAGTAATGGTTTAAACTAGATGAGTTTGAAGTTGGCCTGTGGCAGATGGAGCAATGCACCCTGAAGTCCCAATAAATGGGGAAGGCTCAGCTTGCATTCTTCTCTTGTATTAATTGCTGCTGGCAAAGGTCACTGCTTCAAACTATGTCTCCTGAAGGATGGTAAAGCCTTGAAACAGGGACACTAACAAAGGAAGTTATGTGGAGACTCGTAATATTATTTCCAGTGTGCAAACAAAAGGAAAACAATGTGTTTATAATCAGCACGCTGACAGCTCTGTCACAAATACCATTTTCAAACTTGTACATGTGTTTTCATTTGGACAAGTAGATGGCATATCAGCCAGCAAAAACACTGCTACACATAAGCAGTTGTAGAATTATGTACTTGAGTTGAAAATCCAAATTCTAAATAAAATTTAAAAAAAACACACACATAGAGTCTTGGAAGTTAGTCTGCTCCGAATATATGAACACTTGATATTTCTCTTGCATACTTCTAGCTTAAATTCTGCCATCAACAGTCTCCCCAGTATTTTAAACAAAAAAAACCCCTTAGATTCTGACTGACAGTCATTTCCAATTAACAGCTCCAGTATTTCTTATTCATGACCTTGCATTTTCTACAACTAAATATCCTTCCAGTCTTATTATTCTGCTCCTCAGTGAATTCAGTGGCTTCTCTCCCTCATTTGTTTGTCAGAACATATTTGGTTTCTGTTTCAAAATTTTTAATGACAATATAAAATTAATATTCAGGATCTCCACTTGTGGGTTTTGATACATTATCTTCCAAAACCATCCACCGCCATTGTATTTCAATCCATTCTTTACCTATCTTACAATTCTAATAATCTTCATTAGCCTCTGTCTCTCTAATAAATCAAAATTTTGTCAAAGTCCAGAAGCATGAGATCTACCACTATTCCCGTGTCAAAAAAATTTTTCCCTTTACATGGTATACAAACTCCTACCAAAATGGTTGAACTCGGAGGAAATGCCATTCCTCATCCATACTAAAGACTGTGTTCCTTAGTCCTTCTGATTTCATTAACTACTTCCCTTAATTTATCCAAATCTGCCATTTTAGAGAGAATCTACATTACTGATTTTTACCTCTCACTACAATTATAGTTCTAAGTTTAAGCAAAGCCCTTTCATCAATGACTCAAACTTATCTTCTACTACCAAGATTTTTTTTTTTCCTCACTGTTAAAATACTGTGTTACTATGCTGCTTTTAGTAAGTAACTGTATCTCATGTATCTCTCACATTCAGGAGCACCTGGATTTTGACACTGGTCAACAGTCTCCACCAATTCTCCACCCTCAAAAGGGGGTAGAATTCAGCTTCTGATTAAGTTTCATACTTGTAAGGTGTCTAGGGTGAAATGAGTAGTTCCCTAGGCTTAAATAACCGTTGGCTAAACTCTTGTTACATCAATGGAGATCTAGACACTCAACTTGCATTAGATGTTAAAGTGCGCTCATAGTGCCAACTCTGATCAGGCTGGGTATCTGCAGCAGATTCAGCAGTAACCCAGAAGTTTACCTTCACAGTGCTGTCGTGATTTTATAAAACCTGAACTCTGCAACTTTTTTTTTTTACCCTTAAGCTATTATGAAAATGTTATCCCTCAAACTTTATTCTGCATCTTTCCTAAACAATCAATGCCTTCCAGTACTCACATTACATTCAAGAAAGTTATCCTAGTATATCTGCTACGCCAACGTCTAATTTCATGAGAAATTAGAAGGTTCCAAATATGCAGCTTCATGTTCTGAATCACTTATTCAAGCTACTGCTGCCCTGACTTGATGCTAGTATGGAAAAAAAAAAAATTGTCTTATTGATCATCTCATGTATCACAACGAAAGGGCTATGCTTAATTTCGATATTCATAGAATCACAGAATGATTTAGGTTGGAGAAGACCTTTAAGAGCATCGAGTCCAAATGTAAACCTAGCACTGCAGAGTTCACCGCTAAACCCTGTCCCTAAGCACCACATCTACACATCACAGAATCACAGAATGGTAGGGGTTGGAAGGGACATCTTTTAAATACATCCAGGTACTGATGAATTGATGTTCATCAATTCATCCTGTTTATTTGAGACCACAGAACTTCATTTCCAGAAAATTCGTTAAGGTGGTATTCCCCACATACATACGCTTCGTGGAAGTTACCACTGTAGGATAACAGATACCCCTTAGCTTATACAAGTATTCAGTCTCCATAATCTTTACTACTCTTCAGTCTCCTCCGCTGTTAACTCACTCAGTATCAAATCCTTTTTCTTATTCTTGCCTGCCACCACTCTCGCTTAAACTCTGAATGCAAGTTTCCCTGTGAATTCCCAGTGAACCTGCAAACCACATTTACTACAGAAGTTTTCAGAATGCCCCGAACTACAGTAATGAACAATGCAAGCTTCGGTATCCAGAGGGTACCAAGACACAGGTAGGAAGAGAAAGATACAACCACACTTCTCCACCCTACAAGGTTCTAAATGAACTCTGTTGGCTGAGAAAGCTAATACAACAGCTACTTTTTAGAGGTCAGTGAGAGCACAGAAACACATCTGCAGTTAAAAAAAACCAAAACAGCAAACAAATCATTATGTCACATAACTAATAGGATGGGGTATAATAGCGAAATAATGTTGCATCATTATACAACTTATTGGTATCCCCTCACCTGGGACACTATATGCACCAGCATTAATAGGGAAGGTAGTTTTTGAATAAAGGAGGTAACGCTAATATTATGGAGCATGGAAAAATGTGTAAGAAGTGTGGAAATTGGTATCATCTCTCCTAATAAAGTTAGTTTAGACTGAGTTCAAACTTTAGTTTTTCCTGTTTTATAAATCCAGGATAAAGATGCCTTTAATTAATTTAACAGATGGCAAATTCAAAACCAGTGTAAAACTACATTTTCTATCTAAACTATTATTAGACTGTGAACCTCCACAGCAGAGCTGGTAAAACCAAGAATTTAGCAAGGTTAAAAGAGACTATCCCGTTACAGTGTTTTTCTTGACTATCTTCCAGTTTTTAATTAAGTTAGAGTGCTGTGGAGATTTTGTTTCTTTATTTCTAAAAGGATATTAAACCTTATGCGTTAAATTTAAGTCATCCTGTTATCATTATTTGACCTACAACAAAGGGTAAATTGATCTACAACTACTACACATTGAAGAGTTCTTACAGTGCATTATGACCTATCTGTGTAAAACAAAAGAATTGTTAACTAGCTAGAAAAGATATGACTCAGTAACAGAATCTGTATACTAGCATTTATTTTAAATACTAGATTCAATTTATTTCACCCAAATTTTAATAATGCTAAGCGGTCAAGTACATATCAAAGTACATTTCCACATCAGAAGGAGGAAGACTGCTGGAAAACAGCTGTACAGTATAATGTTCTGGTTACTTTTTTTAAAAAAGCTATAAGATTAATGGAATAAATTATATCTCAAGCTTGACTGAACCACTGACTTATCTTAATTTTTTTATTATTATTATTTATTGCAGATAATGAGCTTCAAGCCTGCTTGAACCTGTTTGACTTCACTCCTCCTCCATAAATTTTAGTCTGAAAATATCTTGGAGATTTAGAGGGAAATTCACGCCTGAAGCAACAAGCTAGAAAAAAAAAAAAAAAAAAAAAAAAAAAAAAAANTTATTTATTGCAGATAATGAGCTTCAAGCCTGCTTGAACCTGTTTGACTTCACTCCTCCTCCATAAATTTTAGTCTGAAAATATCTTGGAGATTTAGAGGGAAATTCACGCCTGAAGCAACAAGCTAAAAAAAAAAAAAAAAAAAAAAAGAAAAAATGCAGAGAGCAGCAGTTACACAATGGTATAAGAAAGAAAAACAAATTAATTTAGCATCAGATTGACAAGTAGTTATGATTCTTCTTTCCCCAAGCAAGAGAACCATAACATCTCTCATGAAGGCCTACAACACAGCAGCCAAGAACAGAGAATCACAGCTTTGAAAAAAGAGGTCCCCTTAACTCCAAACTGATTTATGCCACAACATACGCTGCATCAATTCTGCCCACACCACAGGCACAAGCCACAGAATAGCACAACTGCCATTTGTGCTCAGAGATTAGAAGATCAGCTCCAAGGGAAAGGGCTGCCCTAGATATCTGTACAGTTAAACTTTACAAACTGAATGCCATTCTTCCCTGAATAAGCTTAAGCCATTACACTTCATGGACGTGCCAGTAATTCCCCCCAGAGAACCAGCAGCACAAGATGCGCTGTTCCACTATTAAAAGTGGTCTGGGAGAAAGGAAAATAAACAAACAAACAAGTAAGCACTGATACTTGTCACTTGAACATCAGGTACGCACGCGGGCACACCATTTATCTTGATCTAATTAGAACGTCTTAGGACTACAGTTGAATACTCTAAGATTAGCATTCATAGCACAAGCTACATAATAAGCATTTTAATGCATTAACTATTTATAAATAAACAAAAGAGCTTGCTCAGAAGACAATCTGTCCAAATACTCAAACAGTTATATATGAATAATCAGTTAAGTAGTACTTCTCAAAGAGCTCAGAATTGAGACCGTAAAACTTTGTGAGCTGTCAAAAGGCTTCAGAACTGTGAAGCATCAAGCCTGCTACTTCACGAAATATACCTTCTGTATGGTATTACATCAGCAGTGCTCCTTAACCACTCAAGAAAGGGGCACAAAAAGAACAGCCTCCTTCTACCACTTCTTTTTAGAGTCTTGACACTGTTGCGGGCAAGTATAAATGGGAAACCACAGCCTAGAGTAAGAATGCCTTCTTTGGCCATTTGAGTCAATCTGGATCCAGACTGGGGATCACGCGTTCTGTCACACCTATTATTACACCTATTAAAGCTGTGAAACTAACAGATCTTGTCTACAGTATACACCTCTACTTTAAAGTTCCTAGGAGTAACAATATATATTTATAGCCAATAGTCCAGAATTAACACCTTATGACACTGTGCTGCCTCGTTTGCCTGAAAGCCTGAAATTATTTTATGAAGCCTGAAATTATTTTATCATTACACACTTAAAAGTTACACTGCAGGTTCCTAACAACTGATTAGTACTGTAGTCTATAAAGGCCATTTATAGCTTTTAAACTTGACTGGATTAAAAAAATGGGGGGAAAAAGCTTTATTACAACCATTTGACTAACCTTCACAACTTCCACTTCCAGCTAAAATACATGTTATCTCCAATTAAGTATATTACTGAAAATAAAGTCAGTGAAATAAATCCCACATGGATTCCAGACTCATCCTAAACCAAGGTTCTTCCAGCTGTAGAACTATAGAACTGGTTTAAAAATGGGCGAGTTTGTTTTCTCTTAAAGAACTAGCTAAAATAATTATAAAGAAGGACCATGAGGGGCTATGCCACGTAAACAAAAACTGCATTTCCCTTCGAAAGACCTTAAAAGTGTAGCATGCAACAAAACAGTGCATGCAGAGTTAGGAACAGGGCAATAGCTACAGTCGCTTTACCCTTTTAACTTAGGTTTTTGTTCAAGTCTTTTCTTTAAATACCATCCCATTCTGACAGTTTCCTGGGAATAACAGAAAAACCCTTACGACTACTACTTTGAGACATTCAATGAAAATAACAACAAACGTCTGAAGAGTAGCTGTCCTACACACACGAGCGATGCAGTTGAGGCTTTGCCCACTGCTGATAGTTACATAAGCACGTGATTTGAACAAAGCTCATTTAACTTGGAATCAAACCATTTGAGCTAAGCCCAGTTGTTCAAAAAACCTGTCACTCCTATAAAAAAACCCATTTGGTCCTGAAAAGTCTGTTCGGTACATGTCCAAACCCCTGAATATTTCTGTCTTTAAAATTTCAGACCACAGAAATGTGCCCCAACCACAGAGGAAGGGATACACAGCATTAGTAACAAATGGTGCAAAACTGATAAATATTTAAGTCTATTTCCTAAGATAAGTGGGGAGAGGAGGAAGGGAAAGGACATGAAAGTGTGGTTTAAAAGCGCCCGCATGATTCTCGTGTGGGTTCTTCACCCCATCTTATCATTGGGAGGCAAATGTTCCTTCCTGACCTCAAGACCATAAACATTGTATAACCCTAAATATGACTACATGACAAGACACTCAAAACACAATATATAATAATCCACTTATTCACTAGCCATTTAGGGTGAGAAAGTAAGGTGCCAAGAAGAGGGGTATTCATACCTTGTGAAAAGCTCTTTACTCACAAATGCTCTCCCATAATTAGCGTCACTAAACTTCCCTGTTAGCACCACTTCCGAAGCCATCTCTCAAACCTCAACATCGTACATTTTTGTCCCCCTCTTCTAAATCAGGAAAGAATCCACTGACCATTGTGCAAACCTCAACTTCAGGTATTTTCCACTACTGGCCATAAAATTCCACATGCATGAGAATTTAGTCATGTCATTTGTATCAATCTGAAAATTAATCTATGGCTTCTTTCTCATTCCCAACAGAGTCTCCTTCAAGCCCAATTCCACATTAATATCGTTGCTCCCAGGAGACAATCTTTCCATTCTCTCAATCCGCTTTCATGACAAGCTGGTCTCTTGTTCTTAATAATGAGTTCTCAAGTGCATAGATTTGTTTTTTAATTGGATTAGTACTACTCTCCAATCTTCTCTGTCCTCCTTCATGCTCATTATTATCCCAACTTTCTCTCTAACCTCCCCCTGTCTCACAGGGATAATAGTTTTTCCGTGAACCCATTCAACTATCTCTTCTTTAATCCTTTGTGGACAGGCTATCATTTTTCTTTTCTTGCCACCTGACTTTGGGCTAGTTTCTTTTACCTCTTAATTTCTAAAACAAAAGATCCGTTTCTCCGTTTTGTCCATTTTTTTTACAGCTGTTCTTTAGCAATGATCGCCTTTTCACAAGATACTCCTGTCACAAATGACTTTTGGATAACTTTTCGTATTAGGAATCTGCAGTTTCTCAGTTACACATGTAAGCTTCATCTCACCATGTAAAGGATCAAAGAACGTGGAAAGAAAAAAGTACTTAGCCATGCAAATTCAGGGAGAAACTTTTACTTTGTCTTCATTACATTTAACAACATGCATGAAAAGTTATCTTAAAACACACCCAGTAGACTTCCTTCAAGTAATGGTCACAAATATATTTCTGAAAAGGCTGCAACTGCCAATAATTTTAAAGTTCTTAACAAAAAGAGAATTTTTCTTCAATTTGCACAAAAAGCTAAGCTAAAGAAACCTGGGAAGCTATCGTAAGTTTGATAATATAGTAACTTGTATGCTTTGGGTAAGTCAAAATTATTTGATTAGTGAACACAACTCAAAAATTTGACCACTAGTTTTATCATACAGTTTAGTGCAGCTTTATTATTTTTATTTTGTATTGCGATACCAACAAATGGGAATTATTTAGGCAATAGGCCTTTTTTTAATGTAATCTGCGAATCATGAAAAAAATCACTAACTACAGACGTGTTCCTAACTATTTTGTTACAAACACGTTTTAGACAATTAGCAGCAATTCGCAAAGAGCTGCTTTATGTTCTGTATCTACTTGTTTGCATTTAGATATCTGCAAGCTGTGAAATTTGCGTGAATATTTTTCAAATATTATAGCCTGTGGTGAGAACTACCTGTTCTGCATTTTCTTGAATAGCTGCCTTACCATAATTGAACAGCCATATTATTATGATCGTTACTTATTACTTTTTACTAAAACTGCATGTGTACAGATGTGAAAAAGAAAAAGGTACTCACAGAAATGTAGGAAAATAACTTACGCCCCTTAATAGCTTGCATTTCGTTCAGGTCACATTTTACTATTATAAAACCTAGCCCTGTTTGATTGTGTTAATTTGAATTATTCCACAGACGTTTGAAAGCTTTTTATTATTCTTAGTGGCAACAGTGTTTTTTTCAGAACTGGTGTCTCATTACTTCACGAACCCTACTCCTGTCTGAACATTCAGCTCCCTTCATTAGAACAAACATCTGCTACAAACAGTATTAATGAGATACATATCAAGGGATACAACAAGCCGCTAACCACCTGGGTTAATCACTGTACAGTACAAAGTTGGTAATAGAGAGTCATACAGTACGCCTTGAACATACTGTTACCATTATCTAATTCAGATAGCAACTACTATTTCGAAAACGCAGCACTACAAAATTGGATACATTTGTAAAGCAGTACATACCTTGCAGCTACTGTTAACATACAATGTATATTTCAGCTCAACAAAGCCAAAAGGCATCATCATTTTAGTAGGGGGAAATTTGCCCTTTGGGTTTCTATGCCTTATAAATAGATGAGCATTAAAATTCTTTTTAAGGCACCAGAGGTTTGACAACTGTTCCAATAAATATGCAGGATAGAATTCACACCAAACCAGAGTAGATGCAGACTTAAGTGGTTTACTTTTTTTTGTAATAATAATTTTATAATAATAACTTAAACCAATATGATTTTTTTTGAGGTGTGCTTCCCCAAACGGAGCTGCACAGAATACTTACATACATGCAAACAGCTGGCACAAAAAGTATTTTTCCAAAGAGAGCCAATACTTCAAAACAGACTAAGCAAAGGTAAGTCAAAAGATTTTGAACTCGGGGCTCCAAAAGAATGGAGGAGGATGAGCTTTGACCCAAACCCAACTCAGAACCCACACATTTACAAAAGCGTGTAAGACACTACCCCAGTAGATTTCCCCAAAATATTTTATAGAATCACTGTCAAATAATTTAACTAATCAATTTCACATTATTTAGTCAATGTAAGATGATCGATAATGCTCCTTCATTTAGGGAAATTCTTTCTTAAAAAAATCATGGGTAGAAAAATGCAACGATACAAGGAAAGCAAGAAAACACGCACTGTTCTACAACTGAAAAACAATCAACAAAAAGGAAAAAAAAAAAAACAACGACCAAACAACACCATAGCTCTTAAACCAGACGGGTGAAAGTTCAGCTCCAGCTGAAATGTAGGAACAGCAAATGTCTTTGGAGAAAAGTAAAAGTCCTCAATGATACTACATGTCAGTTAAGACAATCTATTAATAAAGGCCTCAGCCATGAAACCTCTAGAGAAAACTACTGCTGCAGGAATAAAATGCAGGTATTTAACAATGGTGAAATTCAAGAAGTTTGGCTAAGTTGAGCAAATATTGCTATTAACTGAGATAATCACTTAAAACACTCTTAAGTATAATATAAAATTATTTGGTCAAGCATCTGCTTTTCTGTAAGTCAAATCATGTCGGTGAAACAGCAGTGCTTTTTTAAGCAAAGAGAGAATAAAACAAACAAACAAAAAAGGTATGCAAGCCAAATAATATTGTAATAGGCAACTCCTAGACTGCTGCACCTAAACCACACTTAACAGAATAGCTTCAGGAATATTTGATGACAGGGGTTTCATCGCCAGATAAAGTAAGCAGAGGATCATAAACAGATCTCTACTAACTGATGTCTTAATATTAAATTCAAGAAGGTCACATCTGTCAACACGAGTATTCAGAAAAATTAATGAAAATCTGTTTAATTGCACATGGACTCCGGATCATTGGAGAACAACAAAATAATCAGAAGCATGTCCAATGTAAAAACTGCCATAGTCATTTGACATTGTTGATTACAGCAGCTATCATGCAGTGTCCAAATGTCCAAATCATACCTCACATTTTCATCTTTAATCTCTTTCACAACATTCCTTCAGCTGAATTTCATTAATACATCCTGTACATTTGAGTAAGAAAATCAGAACATTCCCTAAGACTTCAATTTTCCAAATGAATAACGTCAGATATGACAAAGAAATACTCGTCATACTGAAAATACAAACAAAAAGGAAAAGTAGAAAAATAGGTTACAACCCTATAGAACAGCACTAATCGTTATTTTACAGCATCTTAGTATTTGTTCTAAGACATACCAATCTGTATTAGCTAATGACCCACAGTTTTGAACACGTTATTCTTCAATGGCAAGGCACACTAGAGACATTGCAGACGAAGCAATTTTTTCCTTTAATTTCAAATGGCCTTCTCTAAAGAAATTATTTTTAAGAGAAAATTATTTTCTGCTATTGCTACTTCTTGAAGCAATAGGCTTAAATTATATGAAAATATTTCCATAAACTGTCTTTAATACATACCAAAATACTAGTGTAAACTTATCCCTGAAACAAAGGCTTCTTAAAGGACTAAGCTCTGAAAAAAGGGCAAGGATTACGAATATCTGAGCTGCACAGGACATTAATACTTTGTAAATATATTTTCATAGTTATACAAGTCAAGTCCATGGGCAGTATATCTGGAATGTGGATTAAAAGCATAATAAATGCAAAGACTCCCATCTGGCTCTCCACATGGTCAGTTTAAGTTGGCTGAGTTTACTCGTTCAGGCTCAGCAGCTTTTGAATGCACTGCACTGCTCTGAGAATAAGCCTGAGTCTCCCAACACCATGTTTCTGCAACCTCGCACCCTGAGAACACCTGCATAGCATTACTCAAGTGCTTGAGCATACAGCCAGCCAATGTCAATAAGCCAAATATTCACACCCATTTCTTAATGCTTCGATGCCATACCGAGTACGAGCTTACTTCGTATTTTCACACCATGCTCTGCCCAAGCTAATAAACCCTTGAAGTACAAACTCACAGATGAGAGACATCTGAAGAGGTTTTTTTTATAGGAGACAGCTTAGTTCTGGCTGAATTGTGCTGAATCCTGACTGATCCCATGTGGAGCCACTTGGTAATTCTCGTGCAACACCCAATTCTCCATATTTTCCAGGCTTTTCCTTATCTAGGTTACTCCATTCTATTACTAAAGATAACAAACCTAACAAAATAAAGAACGCATGAAAAACTTTGGAAGACAGCCTACACTGCTTGTTTATTAGGTATCAAAACTTTACTTTGTTGTCTCAGCACATGGAAGGGAGAATGTTTTCCATTGCACTGCTAAAACAAAATTTCTCTTGCCCACATCTATACACAAAACCAGTATTTTAACATCATCAGTCCAAAACCAAAAATTCTTACCTCCTGTTTTTGAAAGAATACATTTCATTCACACAACTGATGCCTTCTAACTTGTACACACGTGAACACTGAACTCTTTTGCTAGTCTAATGCACCATGCACAAATGAGCATGAGTCCTCCTCTTACTGTGTGTCCATTCATTGTAATTGCACTTTTTCTGATCAAGACAAAGTTAAAAATCTATTCATTTGCTCTAAGTGAATAAAAAACAAAGTCGTTCCACTTAGCACAGATTACAATTGCTTAAATACTACTGTATGTAAAGAACATCTTTTAGAATTAAAAATCAAGCTATTGAAATGAATGTGTGACACAATTTGAATTCTTCCTGTTAATGAGACACTATTGACTACAATGTAAGAAATTACATTATTAATTACCTCAAGACAGTGCCCACAACAAAAAGGAAGACTGTGATCTGAATTTTAGCATAGCTTAAAACCATTTCCATTACTATCTGGGATTCTTGATTTTAGTTTTGAAACCAGAAATACTGAAGAAAGTCAGAAGGTTAGAGTATCAATCCCCACTGATGAGGATTTCAAAACCTCAAGAAAACGGTTGTAATTTCACAAATGTTCCTACCTATTAAAAATATTCAGTCCCATGAAAATAAGTATGATTTTGGAGGTTTGGAATTTTACTCAATAAACATTTGTTTGTACGAAAAGTCACAGCACCTCTTTGCAAGAGTACAAGAAAACGGAGCACCTAACATTTGGGGTTTCATTTCAATGTGAATAGCAAAGATTTTCTGTATCTCATCCAAGCTGCTGAGTATAGAGGGAAGAGACCCTGTGTGACATGGCTTTTTCATACGAGACAAAGCAATGAAAGGATACTTGATGATACCAGATGCACTACTAAGTTTCATGCAGTTGAGAGTGATCTATAACCAGTTACAATCAGAGAAAAAAGTGTTTTGCCATTCTGTATTTGATGATGTACGGCATTTCTCCTGCTTTGAAATGCTAACATGAGAATTCTGGCCAGAAATAACAGCTCTGAGGAGGTTCAACACATCAATTCAATCAGGTTGTAGTCTGTTTTTAAGAAAAAGTCACCCCTACAATGAACATAAGAGAACTGGTGAGGGAATATGAAACTATTAACTCTTTGAAAGACCAGAACTACAAGTTTGAACAAAGGACCACAGTATGAATAAAAAAACCCAATGAAATTTCCAATACTAGCCAGTTACCGAAGGATCAACGAGAAGTTTAAATTTAGCTTTTATAAACAAATTATTTAGCTTAACAAACTCTTACTGTTTTTATTCTAAGACCTTGGTGGCAAGTCTTGGCTGACAGGCAGGCAAGGCTTACAGAGAAGAATCAAAGTACATACATGTAACTGTCAGTCTGCAGAACAGCTGCTAAAAAGAAACTTGGCCACAAACTTCAGCAAATGTTGGGTACCAAGACAGCAAAAAAATTAATCTCTGGAGTCAGTTTTGTTGTTAGAATATTCTTTGGCCTTTGAACAAGCAAATTCACTTTCTTGAGAAAATACTAACCATCTACCCAATTTACTGGGTGTTTCTTTTTCATTTAAAATGACCTTACCGAGTGCCATCTGCTTTCCAGCTAACTTTGTATGGCTTCTGCTCCAAAAATTTAATATTTTGCTTGTCCATGGAAACAGGCTGTGTTCCGGGGAATCCAGACCTAAAAAAAGAACCATGTATATTAATGTTCTGCAATAAATAGTCACACAAGGCAATACATTTTTTACATGTAGCTTATGCAAGACTTGCTGTAAGGTTAACTTTGAGTTAGAACATGTTCTCCAATAAAGTATTTCAGAAGAGGAATCAAATAACTATCTGATAAGAACAAGGGTATTTGTTTATGACAAAACACTAAATTATGTGGAACTTCAAAGTTTTAACTTTGGAGGAAGAGATACTTCAATTCAAAATTACAACCACTAGAAGAACTATAAGCACCAGCGAGTTAGGAAGAACTGTGAGCAACTCCCTGGATCATCAGCTTTGGCAAGGAGGAGTTCAGTATTTGAGATATTAAAATCAATGTTCTCATTAACACTGGACACAAATATAAGTTGGCTATAAAAACGAGTATTATACCTTAATACTGAAGTGTAACAGCAGTTGTATACGTAAGTCTACTGCTTGAACAAGCACTACATTTTACACAAATACCTGGACTAGGCTACATCTGGAATTTGCACAGCAACAATTCATCTGAAAACATTTTGTTATCTTGATCGAAAAGCAGTTCTAGAGTCATATTTCTTATTATCAACAGCTGATCATTTTATTTCACAGTACAATGCAAGATCCTCATCTGTTCCACTGCTGAGTGTTTTTGAGGCTTACTTTTATTTTTTAAACAATTCCTCCAAAACTAGTCACCTTTTTTCATTTTTACAATGAGCTGTTTCCTCCTGCAAAACTAGAAACATAACACTTATTTACAGACAGTATAAATAAACAAATTCTAAATGCTCTCATACCCTTCCCATCCACAGAACTGCTGACATTTTTGCTGTATCATTCCTAACTTTGGTTGTGTTGTCACCTGGGTCACACATTTAACTGTTATTCCTTCCAAGAAAATTGCACCCTAAATTAAAAAAAAATTAAAAATTAGTACTTGAGCTTTCATAAAAGCAGATCAGAAGATGTCAATACAAGATTAAATCTGTTTTTACAACTCAACCCTCAAGAGCAGTACTAGCTTAAATATTCCTTAAAGATTTACCCCCAAATACCAAGATACATCAGCTGAACTTTGCCAGTAAACTCACTGGTGAACCATATTATGAACCCACGAACTGAAATGAATTATTGATGGGAGAAGAAATAAAATAATAATTAAAAAGGGGGTAAATGATAAGGGATAGGCACTATTCAGCTTGTAGTCTCAAGAAAGTTCCCACATCAAGCTACAGTATCAGTCTGATTGTTTTTCATTTGTAACTAGAATGTTTTTATTTAAAAAGAAAGTACACCAGTATCAAGTATATAATAGTAAATTGGTCACATACAGAATTTGTAGGGATTAAATTAATTATCCTTAGTACACAAAATATTATATAAGAATAAGGTAGTCTAAGACATGTATTTGTGGATGAGAATCTGAACCTAAACAGTATTGTAAGCCTGGAGCAAATCACCGTACAATAAAGGCCACAAAACTCTTTCTGGCAGAAGCCTTTGTGACACCGCTTTTAAATGTGTCAAAAAGTATGGCCTCAAAATAAGTACACTGGCAACTAAGGACAAAAGTAACCTATGAAAAGTTAAATAAAATCTTTTAATACATAAATAGTATTTCTAGACCAACAATTCCATGCTTTCCTCGATTCATGGAAAGTAAGAGCTGCTCACTAACAGTAGAGATCTAATATGCGAGATGAACACAAGTAGCTTGGTAATTAATGAACTAAAGTCATTGGGAAACATCTTTAGACACAAGGGTTTGGTGGGGGGGGTTGAAACAAAACTCTCAGCAGATGAAGACATTAAGTCCTACTTTTCTCCCTCCAATTTTTTTAGATGTGTGTTTTTAATTAAACACATTAATTTTATCAGATTTAGATGGTAATTCCAGTACAAGAAGTTCAATTACATGGATTTCACCTCCACTTGGGTGATCTACCACGTCACATGTCTCAAAACTTAAACTTACACTATAGGAAATACAACTGAAAGAATGAATGTACTTATGCAGCAGCAAACTTAAAAGGTTCTCAGTTCATCTAGGACAAAACTTATTAACAAAAGAGAAAACATAATCAGCTGGTTTGTAGCAAATATTTGTGTAAAAATATACTTGCATAATTTTATTCTCAACTTAAACCAGGTCACTAAAGTGGAGCTGCTATCCTCAACACCACAGAAATGCCTAACTAGAGATCAATAGCAGAATATTGAAAATAAAGATCTAAAATAACTTGCATATTCCAGAAAAAGTTTGATGCCGAGTGGAATAAAAACAAATTCTGCACGACAGAACACATTAAAGCCACCACGTCTACAAAACCACATAATTAAAGATTACTATAGAGAGATCAAAGCATGAAGTTTCACCTGCTGAGCTATGAATCCTGCAAATGAATGTACAAGCATTTAATTTCTCTGAAATGCCTGAAACTTGCCTTAAGAAGCCTAGCTGTATACTACTGATGAAAGGAGACTTTTTGCTCCTTTCCCTTTCCACATATAGTGGCACTCATCTGTTCAACTCTTGAACAAGTCTAGGAACTAAGTTGGCAAAAATAACATTAATAAATTAGTAATTTTCTACCACATAAGCATCCTACACTAGTTCACCATAGGATGAGTCAGCTCTAGTGCCACGGCAAGGGAAGCAGAAGGAACACAAGGGGTGGAGGGAAAGCAGGACCACAGTTTTCAGTACAGCTACATTTAGTTAAGACTGGCTCAGTTGCATCACCAAATCGTATTCCGAGAACAGTTCATCCTAAAGAAACACACTAGTTCATAACCTTAATTTACCTTAAGCTCCAAAGACTTTTGGCACGTCACCTGTATTATTTATGTGGGCACCAGCAGGTGCACAGGCAAACAGGTGCCTGGGCGAGGGAGGCAGACAGCCACACATGCCTGGCCAGCACACTGTCTGAATCCTGAGTAAGTGGTTAAGAGCACCATGAAATAAAGGAAGATGGTTGTGCCTTGTTCTTGGAATAATGGCAGAGAGCAAAGACAGTAGGCCTGCTAAGATTAAAGCAGAAGGCAGGCAACAGGAAAGATCTTCCAGAAAATAAAAAGTCATAAACATGAAGTTGGTGCCTGCCATTTGAAAGTGTCTCTTGCAGATTATCTGCCTCAAGTATACTCACTAGCTAAGGCACAGCGCTATTAAAACAAGGTCAGTCACTTGGGCATCCATGCTTGGCTAACTCAGTGCTTCAGGTCTGATGAGGACATTTCCTTGGATAAGGCACCAAAACTGAGCCAGATCCATCCATTTTCTGCACCGTCATTGAGCTAACAACCCCCCAGGGATACAGGACACTGGGAGAACACAGTGCAGGGATGCCAGAGCACTCAGCTCAGCAGGAACATGTCAGGTCCTCAGCGCTGCTACTAAGCCGAGAGTTATAAGCCCTAATGGATCCAAGGTAACTACACACACTTAGTATCTTACACTCTGCACAACCTTCACACCGTCTGTAACTAATCAAGCTCTCCCCACCTGCCACCGTATCCCTCCACCCATCACTTCAAGCTGAAGGAGAAGTGGCGATGTGTATCATCTTGTGTTGGTTCATATCCTAAACACCATCTGGAGGAGTGGGTAAGTGGGAACAACCCCAAAAACACACCTCCCTGACCCCAGCAGCTATCACCAGGCCTGGATGATAGCCATCTTCAGCTACTCCGACTTGATTGAGTGCCAGTACGCTCAGAGACTGCCTTCCAGAGGACAAGAAACATTTCAAAACATGTCAAGAACAGAGAGAGAGGGAGTCTGAATCTTCTAAAAGTGAGGAAGGGAGAGCCAGGGAGTTTCACTGATCAGCTGAGATTTAATACCTAGAAGTACGAGACCAATCACAAGACCTGCCTCTAGGCATGTAAAAGCGAAAAAGATACAAAAAAATCATATAGACTGTCACTCAGTAACAAAAGTGCTCAACTAATTACTTGGGTTTGGTGATGAAACAGGCTTCACAGAATTGGGAGAAACAGGAAATAGCACATCTTTTCATGCTGGCTTTTGTAGTGGCTTGTCTTTTTTTTGCCTGTCTTGTTCTCACAGAAGATCTCAGAAAACACAGAGTAGACATAACTTTTATAAAACAGAAGAGCAACCTGTTTCAAAACCAGGTTCACAAGAGTTAGTGCTTCACTAACAAAATGGAAGGCTATATTGAGGAGGATCTGTGGGGTCTGGTTTAGGTATAACAGAATTAATTTATTTTCCCTAAATTTCCTGTTAGTATATTCTATTTGTGACATCTGTGAATTTAGTAACAGGGACACAGACTGTGATGGTAGCTTAAGACGGAAGTATTATCCTTGATTTTAAGAATGGCCTGGAAAAAACACTGTGCAATTCAGTATAAACAAAGTTCTACGCTTATAAAGGAATAAGCAATTATACAAACACACACTGGTATATAATTAGAGAAAAAGATACAGAGGCAGCAAGAGACCAAGAGCTGGATTAGTATTATTCTGTCTTGTAAAAGGCAATTATATTGAGATATATAAACAGAAGTATTAGCCTTAAGACATGTGAAATCAATTCCTCCCTATTAAGCACTGCGATGGCCTCAACTAGAGGCTTGTGTTCAATTACAGGCACCACAGTCTCAGAAAAACGTGAGCCAACGTGACAGAATACAAAGAATTATAAGAATGGTCAGAAGTATAAAAACATTGACTATAGGGAAGAAGCGAACAAATTGGCATTTAATATGGAGAAAGAGAAGGCTAAAACGAAATGATGCCGATATTCAAGTACATAAAATGCTGCTGCAGAACGAGAAAATAATCTTTTTCCCATATCCAGCAAGACGCCCATGGGCAGAACAGTAAGTAAAGCAGTTAAACTTTGGCAAAAAAACAAAAAGTAGAGTAGGCAGAAGAAAACAGTGTCATTAATATTTAGAATCAGCACGCTGTCAAATAATAAATACTATCCTCTCTATGTCAACCATGCATTTTAATGGTTTCCCTCTGTCTCGCAGATGACCACAAGACACTTGCACTCAAAATCATGAAGAAAATAATTGACAGCTGCCATCTTTTCCAGACTGTTTGAGGTGTAACCATCCATTTTAGAAGCACTACGTATTACACCCTGTAATGCCTGTGACATATGCAGCTTACACGGGACTAGAACAGACGGCATTCCTTAATAAACAGTAAAAGATCCAGTTGACCTATGAAACGTTTGAAGGTTCTGGCTCAGAATTATTAAATTTTCGTCCTATTTGCAAAAGCAAGTATTTTTTTTCTGAAGCTTTCTTTTCCCTGAAGTGAGATTCTAGTGTCAGTTAATAACGTTGCTTCAATGCTACAATCATTATGGCACGCACTGACAAAGTCAAAACGTGCTTGGATTTCCTGTGTAGCATCTAAGACTACAGCAAACAGATTTGCTGTTACCTGTCAACTGCATTTGGGGGATGACAAAGGAAACTGTAATGGCATTATGTTCTAACAGTCCCCACAGTTTTTGTAGTGTAGAAAAGAAAGGCTGTCAAGACTTTCTGATGTCAAAATATGGAAGTTTTAGTGAAAGACATTGCAGCAAATTTCTCACATCCAAGATGGAATTTCTAAACTGGACAGCGTGCTAACTCACTTTGCGGGCTGGCTGGGCAGTTGCTTCTGACTTTTCATTAGCCTAATGAGATGCCTGGGAGGTGTCTCCTCCTCTACCCCTAAACTTTTCTTCTGTCTCCACAAAGATTTGGGTCAAAATGAAAACACTTCAGAATACCACTATCACAATAGCCACCTCTAGTTTGACACTGTCTACCCCTAGGTGTTTACAGAAAGAGTCAAATTAGAAAGCTGAAAACATCTGCTGCAGAAAATCAACGTAATGCTGAAAATTTAGCCCTTTAGACAGTAAAATAAGAAAATCTGAGCGAGAAGTATTTACCTGATGATCACTCCCCTTGTAGATCGCATATTTACAAGGAATCACAAATAGATTGCATCCATCTCTACTGACTTAAGAAGCAGTCCAATCTGCCAGCCAAGAACCACGGTAAAGAATTCTCCCCATTCCTCCTCTTCACGTCAAAGAATGAGCTGCAAAACTGAATTATACGAATATGCGTATTAAGTAGATGATTCTTTCTTTCATAAATTCTCTCATAATTAACTTTTGGTTATTAATATGCTTATTCGTATAATTTAGCTTCCAGCTTTCAAAAAAACTATGGTGGCAGGTAAGAAAACGCCTGGGAAGCCAGTATCACTTGCTGAAAAGAGACTGTCATTGGACCTCACCATCAGACTTCATTTGCTAATGCATCAAAAGGCAAGTCAAAAAAACAGTTTTGAGTTTCCAGCCCAAATAAGTTTTCTTAGATACCTAATGGAGGTAATGGCCATATCCCTGAATACATTTTTACTATGTTTTTTTACAGTGTGGTCAATTTTTTTATTCCAGCTAATGGACTAGTTTGGAAGTTTTCAAAGTTCATCTTGCTTCTTTGGACTAGATTTTGTATTCCTTTCAGGCTAATTGCTTCCATACTCCATCTGTAACCCATGTTGAGCAGCTGCAGTAACAACAAAATGTATTTTTGCAGCATATTTCATATGACAATTTCCAAGTGTTTGCAAATAAACACACCTCAGCACACAAGTAAAATAATTCAGCGTTATGCAAAACGAACTGAATCTATTTTTGCTCTCCACAACATCCTCCTCTACTTAATCTGCAAATAGAGAGAGTCAGGAATTTGGAGACAACTGAGCCATTAGTCTCCAGATGATACAAGTATATTCTTTGTACTTGAGTATCAGTTCCATACTATGGTAACTACAGTAACTTACTTCGTCAGAATTATGCAGATGTATGTCAAAATAATCACAGTAAGTGATCAGCCATATTTCTTACCATTATACAGTTAAAATAGCTTTGAACAAAATATAACTCCAAAGCTGCCTTGGGGTTTTTAAGCTTATATTGCTTTTTGCTAATCCAATTCTTAATCCTACAAAACTTCCAAAAGTAAGAATATTTACGAAAATGAGCACTGAATTTTTAAAAAATTTGCTTTTCATCCACATGGCTACAAAAAATAAGTAAAAACTATTTACACACACCCCATAACATTTCATGTCTAAAGATAGAGTGAATAATTAAAAAGCCCTTTACTACCTTACATGAACTTAAAAAAATAATTGTTACATTAGAAAAATTTTAAGTCAATTCACAACTGGAATGGTTGGGGTGTTGAATGTTAAAGTTCAAGGTTCATATAGGAACATAAGAAAGCTTGCAATGAATCTACCAGTTTTTCCTGGTGAGAGACAACACTACCAGTCCTCATTTGCAAGAGCAGTGACACTTGTATAGCATGTATTACGCAGTAACTGATGACTATGAGATTATGAAATTGAGTAATTAGAATATTAAGTACTTAATCAAAAATACCAGTTTTAGGCGTTCTTTTCTCCTCTTGCCAAAGGAAGAGCTTGATGATCCGGGTTCTGATTCTGGGCCTCCTGTTTTACCATTATCATCGTCCTCCTCTTCATCCTCATCAAAGCACCATTCTGGTAGCTCAGGTGGTGATGGTGCATCATCTTCATCTCCATAACGACGAAATAATTCCTTCAAATAGTCACCTTTATAAATACCTGGTGGTCTAGCCTGAGCAAAAGTAGCCACAGCAGCCTCGATACTGTCAAATAAAAATAGAAAATTACTCTGGGTGCTTAATTTGCATGTTTTAGTCATGTTATTCGAAACTGGTAATTGCAAAAACATTCATTATATTTGAAACACCATGCTTAGACAGCCTGGCAACAGTTGCTCTTGCACAAGATTCTGCATAATTATGTAGGCACCGTGTATGTTCTCAGAAGTAACTGCAGCTTGCACTGCTTCGCCTCCTTATTTAGCTAGTAGTGGTTTGCTGCTGACCTAGGTAAAACTTTTACTATTGCTACAGATAACGAATGGGTGACACATAGGTAAGTTCTTAAGGACTGAATGAAGACGAAAAAGACCAAAGAAAAAGATGAACAAACATAATGAAGAAAAATGCAAGTGTTGAAATTCAAATACCGCTACATTTTTCCCCTTAAGAATTATCTTTCCTTTCATTAGAGGTTTTGCCATCATACTGGGAAAAAGCATCATAATCTTTTGAAATTACTTGTCTGTCTAGAAGTTTCTCATAAAAAACAGTAATTCTGAAGATTTTACTATGCAGCTAACATTCAATCTTAAGTGCTTTAATAAACTGGAAACTGGATCACAAAAAAATTAGAAACCAAAACTAACAGTCATGCACCTTTATTAGCCAACTGAAAAGCACTCCAAAATATAAAACAGTAAGCACAGTACAAGGGTTTTATTGTTGCTGTTTTCATAGATCCTATGAAAATGTTTAACAGAAAACACTGCATGTAATTCTGTCGTCAATTTATCATGGTTGCATGGAGCAGTAATGCTCCATGGATCAATATTTAGAAATCTTGCTAAATAAAAGTGAGGAGAAACCACAAAACATACACGGTCCCGTCAAGCTTCTTGACAAGCACATAACTTTAAGCTGCAAGAAAAGCACATACTGCATTTTTTCAGATAAGAAAATAGCTTGTCACTGGAACAAGGAAAACATATAGCTAAAATGGAAAAAATAATTTAAATACAAAAGGCACTTTTTTGTCTGATCCATACAACACAGGAAGGAGCCCAAGAACTTTGAGGCAAATTTCCCAGAACAGGCAGAAATACTTCCTGAAGTTTGGTTCTCTCTTCTGATCTTTGGTAAGAATAGAAAACAAAACATCTTCAAGACTGAGGCTATCAGATGGTCGGTCATCAGAACTCAGAAATGACAGTTTAAGAATCCGAGTTACTTGAAGGAGCTTTCTTCCCCGTTCTGTTTTCTAAGACTCCCAATTTATTCCACACAAGACAATTTTTATTTTGGTATCTTTCTTAAATCGTTTCACATCTTCTGTAATTAATGCCATTGAAAGTACAAAACGAACCAAAAGGGATGGGGCCTGAAAGACACTCAAATTTGTCTCTGATGATATCAGAAGAACTCTGTACTACTCCGGAAAAGACAGCAATGAAAGCCAAAAGAGGCAGCACAGATTTCAAGCACAGAAACCCAGCTGAAAGAAAACGTAATATGCAAGCTCTGGAAACATAGCAGTCTTTGGGAAAAATGAGTTGTGAAAAAGAGAATCAAGTAAGGTTTCTGATCACTAGCCAGAGAGCTTTCTGTCACGATGACAGAAAGTCTTCTTTCAACTAACCGTAAAATACATCCCAGTATTCACAACACATCAGAAGCACTCCTATATCATACGCTTAAGGAATGAATACGGATGGATTTTTCCATCAGGAAAATCTTATTTCCTCATCAGTGAATAATAGTGCCTTATTTCAAAGAACGATACAGGAAATTGAATTTATCTTGATACAATGCTTAGCGTTAACTACCGCTGTGCCAAAAATCATTCTTCTGCTGTGAACATTTTTCCCTACCGGGTGATATCTGGGTGTTCTGTTCAAAAAATCTGAGATGAACAAACTCGGTAAGATTACTTACCTGAATTAATTTAAAAAAAAAAAAATACGGCTGTGAAGTTTTAAGGCTTTTCCCACACAAGTTTGAAAACAAAGACAAGCTGCACACAAGCAGAAGATTCAAATAGATTCAACTGCATTTCCTCTTCAGAACAAAGGACCAATTCTGAGTCTAATTATTGCATGCTGCTTTTAAATTGTTAGATTCAAAACATATAAATTTGCTAGTTCATAGGAACAAGTAAAGCCATACTACAAAGATATTTGTATCTGTGTCTACTTCCTATACTCAGCTAAGATTCTGCCAAGATTCAGCCACCCACTATTAATGGTGGTGTCTCCATTACTCCAATGTCTTTATTCCAAGTTTACTAGCAGACAATGACAACCTAGTTCTTAGCAAACAGCTTGCACATACATGCTAAGCACCAAATAATTGTATGTCCATTCATAAGAAAACGCTGCAACAGGAGTATAAGCTTACGGGGCTTGTTCAGAAACATGCCTTGCACGGGACCCCATCAGCAAGGAAATACTGTTTCATGAATACTGCTAAACACGCAAAAGTCATGCCCACCAGCATGGTACAGGAAATTTGTTTTTTCCACACTAACGTTATTTGAAAAAGATCGCTACTCTTCATGAAGGCACCAATATTCTTAAATCACAAAAAAACCCAGCTGAGTCTGTACAGAAGCATGCTGTAGACTTTAGACAAAGAAAAAGCTGGAAACAAGGACTTTGTCTCCCCTCGACCCTTCAGGAGCAGGTATGTCACCCTGCTGTTGCTCTCGCTAATCTCTTCAGAACTCAAAAAACCAAAAAAAACCCTACATGCAAATCTACCTGAAAAATATTAAGAAGTAAAAGAAATACTCTTTCAGGCATCTCTGGCCTCTGCATTCTTACTCAAAATGTGGGACATGTCACCGGGAAGAGACACAATACAATACATACACTCCTAAAAGCCCACACACAGCAGGTACAGCTGACTTTTGACCTACTGAACTTGGAAAGCTTGACTGAAACAGGCTAAGCTACCAAGGAATGACATGAATAAAGTTAATATAGGTTGCTTGCTCATGATTGGTAGGCAGTTTTAAAATAACAAACAGTGAATACAGTAGGACAGCTGTCAGGACAATGAGTGAAACACGCTGAAAATCACTCTCCACAAATCCCTATGAGTTAACATTCAAAGTTACCTCCAGTCCAACTTCTCAACCAAAAAGGCACAGATCAGAAATCCAGTTCTATTGAAACCATGTGTGCAATGGACACCTAGGCAAGACAAGAAAAGAGCATAATCATTTGCAAGTAGTTTTAACAAACATGCTTTAATTTCACAAGTGTGTTTTCACAGTAACGTGAAAGAGTTACCATGCTTTCCGTCAAGGCAGCCCAGACCACATAAGGCACATAAGCCTAAAACACAATTTATTACATTCCTTCTGCAAATTATTAGCAACAAGAGTATAGGATACTTCAGTTTACCTCAACTCAAAAGCACTAACTTAATGCAACTGAAATATGGCTAATACAGGTAAGATTCAAAGTATTTTTTAATGACTGCTCAAATGCTCATCAGAAGACAATACAATCAAATTTAATAATTGTGCTTTTGATGGATTCAACAAGCATTACATTCATTTCACACCATCCGGCATAAAAATTATATTCAGATTAACCTACCTCATACTTGAAAGCAGCGTCAACAGACCACAATTCTATTTCAAGTTTGCTATTACCATGCTAAGACCACACATACTAATTTTCAAAAAAACATACAAAAAGAAAACTATACAACAGCATAATCACCTTGAATTATTTAGTTTTTCAATGTAAGAAAAAAAATAATTAAGTCTTCAGCCTCTATTTTACCAAATTCATTGCCCAGGGAAAGGAGGGGAACAGTCAAATACATTGGAGCTTTTTTCTCTCAAGGAAACAGCACCATCTAGTGATAAACAAACCATTGTGAAAATTTGTGATATTAAAAACGTTGTGAAGGATTCAGGCAAGATGTTGCTTCTTGATCATACTGCATTTTAAATTAGAAATACCAGAATACTAACATTTCCACTAACACCAAACGCAATTATTGCAATTTTAACTTATTTTTCAGTTGTGACCATGATGCAAGTCACTTGAGCTTTTATTGATCTCCTTCCTTCTCTACCCTAGTTAGTAAAGTAAGTTTAGCATCTCTACCACAGTAGCTAGCAACTATTTACCCGATGCATATTCACTTTATGCTTATTCAGACAAAATGTGAGTATCTATCTCTTTTTCTGTACACTTCCCTACATTGCAAGTATTTATTTTTTTTACTGGAGATCCAAAAAATGCCTACAAATTGTAGACTGATAAAAATCAGGAACTTTATATGGGTAAACAGAAATATTTATCAACTGCTTCAGAGCTGGGTTTTGTGCCTGCTCCACCAAGCTTCCCTTCTTAATAAAGCAAGGCAAAAATTACTACAAATTTATGGGATTCATCCATTCTAACCATTTAATAATACTAAAAACTGTAACTTGCATCAAATGAAATGAATTTTAGCTCCCTTACAGAATTTGTTCCCAGCAATCATTTCTCCCTTGTTTTCTGCTTAAGCAAAATTTTTGCATTTAGTTTCCTTAAGGTTGGCAGGCATACTCCAGCTCTTCAAGTTGCAAAATAAAGTTTCCATCCTGTATTGTTTTAACTGAATAGAAAATTTTGTCCCTTATCATTCACATTTTGGTCTCTTTTCTTATCTAATCTTGACACTGGAAATGAAGTTGCACACAATTGCTATCAATACGTCCTGCAGCTGTTACTGCTACCAAGAAGGTTAAGTCAATACTGTTAAGGTTAAGTCAATACTGTTACTGGCTGAATGGCAGAGCGCAGAGGGTTGTGATCGGTGGTGCGGAGTCTGGTTGGAGGCCTGTGACCAGCGGTGTTCCCCAGGGGTCAGTGCTGGGTCCAGTCCTGTTCAACGTATTCATCAACGAGTTGGATGAAGGGACAGAGTGTACCCTCAGCAAGTTTGCTGATGATACAAAGCTGGGGGGAGCGGCTG
>VZSC01014401.1:298454-315327 GCA_013398225.1 Steatornis caripensis
TTGTGGAGTCTCCTTCTCTGGAGATATTCAAAACCCGCCTGGATGCATTCCTGTGCAACCTGCTCTAGGCTAACCTGCTTTAGCAGGGGGGTTGGACTAGATGATCTCTAGAGGTCCCTTCCAACCCCTACCATTCTATGATTCTATGAATACACACGACAAAGATAAGCAGCATCTCAGCAATGAGACCAACAG
Source organism: Steatornis caripensis (assembly GCA_013398225.1). Lineage (NCBI taxonomy): Eukaryota > Metazoa > Chordata > Aves > Caprimulgiformes > Steatornithidae > Steatornis > Steatornis caripensis. Next base: position 298,650 of record VZSC01014401.1, read on the forward strand.
CTTGCAAGGGAAAGATCACACAGGGTGCAGTACTATCACTGCTGCAGACTGCTGTCAGTTTTGATAAAAACATCCTCCACACCAGTCCCTCTGAAGCTCTGCCAGAGGAAACAAGTGCCCAGAACCACAAACAACTTTTCAGTAATTCATGGAAGGGAAATAAAAAATCCCAACATTTCTTTTTTACTATGAAAGTCTAAACCACAGGTTATTTAAAAGCTTAGTCAACACAATATTTTCTTCCTGACTCTTTCCAATTCTTTTTCCATAGAGGTAAAACAGCCTAAATAATGGAAGAACACTCCAAAATTCATAGAAGTCAAAAAGTTAATGCCTCCACATTAAAAATGGCATTTTAAAAGTTGAAATACCAGTTAAATGAGTCTGCTATTTATAGGATATCACCATGCTATCCATGCTCCATATAAATTGCTGACCATAACACCATAACAAGTTCTGAAATATTGTTGGAGGAACTGTGAAAGGAGAGTGAAAAATGAGGAACTGTTAAATGAGAGTGAGTGGGATCAGTCATCAACAATATTTCAAGTTCTGGTGCAAGTTCTGAAATATTGTTGATGAGTGATCCCACTGGCTCTCATTTAGCAGTTCCTCATTTTTCGTATCACATACTTGCGTTACAGTTTAGAGAAGAAAGCGTAAGTCTCAAACTGAAATTGTATTCTATGTGAAATAAAGAAATAAGAAAGTACCTGAAAGAAAATTATGTGAAAAAGTGTGTGCCCAAATTAAATCTCTCAAGCACTGTAAAAAAAAAAAAAAATCCTGCGACAGGACAAGAAGCAATGGATACAAATTGAAATACAACAAATTCTGTGTAAACATAAGAAAGAAACCCTGTGCATAGTAAGGGTAAGCAAACACTGGAAGAAGTTGCCAGAAAATGTTGTGGAGTCTCCAAGTTTGGATATGGTAGAAACCCAAATCGGGACCGTCCTGAGCAAGCTGCTTTAGTTGGCCTTGCTCTAAAGAAGCACAACTGACTGGCTGATTTCCACAGGTCCCTTCCAGCAACCTGAACTATTGTACAATTCTGTGATTATGTACGAATCCTAAACTGTATGAATATAACAGCTTAGTTTACCCAGCTCTTATCAATGACACCTACACAAACAACTGTTCCATGCACTCCCAAGTCAGACAGACACTCAGATTCAGGAAGGCTGCAGAATTATCAAAGAGGCTTGAGGACAACGCCCATTCTGACTCTGGAAACTCAGATGCAAAGTAATTTCTTGCCTCTGACAGTTCGCAGATAGAGTTGAACGTTAATACGCTTAACAGAAACCAGAATAAAATGGTTTTAACTAAAACTAGAAGCCATTCAAACTGAGAACTTCTCATGCTCTGGGTAAAAAAAAAAATATCCTTAAGAACATTCAAATATTCACTGCAAGACAGTACATCACAGAAGAAAAACTTAGCTTAATATCTACTACCAGTTTCCAGCAATTAATCAGCTTTGTGAGATTTGCTAAAGAATCTCTGATCACTCAGTTATCAAATATGACTTCAAGTAAGACAGACCATCAAATGTCAAAACAATACTTAGGCAATACATAACCTGCATTTGTATCAGCAGAAGTTACAAAAACACAATGCAAGTATCACGTATTTGCAGACAGTTCTTAAGCCTGTACATTTTTCCCCATTAAGTTGATAGCTGTAATCAAATTGATGGATACAGAAACATGTTAGCTTTTTAAAACACAGAAACATACGAGTTTATGGAGTAAAAGCAATCAAATCTGTATGTGCATAAACACCATACTGAGGAAATTCCTTTGCTTAGACTTTTAAGAATAAGAGACTGCAGTGATGAGTAAACATGAAAAAATTAACAGTAAAAATTAATGACAGATGTAATGGATATAAGAAGACATACCTATAAGCTCTGAGGGATTCTTATCACTGAAGTGTTCACATACACGGATAAATGTTTCCGTATTCTCAGGTGTCGGGCACTCACCATGCCTGAAAAACACAGGAACACACAGATTAGGAGACAGCTGAGGGAAAAGAAAGAGGAAAAAAAAAAAAGATTAATTACTTCAGTGCGATCTTTCAAATTAAAAGCTAAATATTAAAAAAGTGGATACAACTTACCCTTTACACTGGAGCTTTATATATTTAATCCCCTCTTTCTCTATATCATTCCTATCATAGAATCTAGTGGTGTTGGTCAAGTCTACCAGTAAACCCATTTTAACCTAAAAAAAACCAAAAAATTAAAAATAAACTTCTATATGTGGTTCAAATATCAGTGCATAAATACTAAACAGCTAGTAACGTCCAAATTAAAAGCAGTAGCAGGCTACAGTTGCAAGTTCGAAAAATATTAAATATTGCGTTTGTTCACAAAATCTGTATTTTACTACCATCGCAGTCATCTGCGAAAGCTGGTGTCTCAGTTAGCACTAGCCATCAGTTTGTTCCCATCAATGTTTCCAAATAAGGAAGATCTGCTAACAGTAGGAAAGTATCTGGTAAAGAATTATTTTAACATATTAAAAGAAAAATAAGGTGGAATCAGGGGCTTTTATGCTTTAAGCAGAACAATATTTAACACTAGCACAGTGGAAGTACCATAAGAAAAATTACTACTGAGACTTATATATAAGTATACTCTCAGAAAAAATAACTCATCTTAATTCACCCATTATATTAGAGTGCAAAACAAACAAACACACTTCAAGTTTAAAACCAAAATTCCCTCAAGTTCTCAGAAACATTTTATCCAAAGCTAAAATGTGAAACACCTTGAAATCTTCAAAGATGCTGTCAGTAATTAACGTGGCAGTCAGAACCACTCAGATGTTAGGATGTACCTGAATTCAGGCTGCCCTCTACCCTAACGTGTTCCCTTGTGCATGAACTTAACTTTTTTAGTGTTTGGTTTTTATAGCTGTAAAATAGGTCTTCTAAAGCAGCCTTGTGGAAGTTACTATGTTTTTCAAAAAGCAAGATGGAAAGCAGAAATTCCACTGGGTGGCCTCCAGCACACAGAAAACATAAGCAAAGTGCATCCTACCGATTCCTGGTCCAAACAGAATTTCCACCAAACATAAACCTCCCGGTATTACTGTGCAAAAACAGCTCACACACACACCTGTATACTGAGAGTATCCCTGGTTTCTTGCCTTATAAGTGCAAGTAATTGCTTTTGGTCAAAATCCTGAATGTCATGCTTTCAAGTAGGATCCTCGTCATGAAACCAGATGTCTTTTTTAAAGGCATTTTAGGAGCAGTAGTTTAGCAAAATTCTTGTTCCATAGCTTTGCCTTTTTTAAAGATACATCAACAGTGCACTTAATAATACATTAACACCAAAACATGTTATGCATGCAAAAACATAGAAGAACACTGCATTGTCAATACATTTAAAAGTACAGCACATACTCATAAACAGGACTTTGATTAGGTTTTATTTACCTTAAGGTCTACAGACTGGCAGTAATATAGAGTGCAGCTGGAAGAGTCACAAATTAAAACACTGCTTCCAGACAATTCAGAAAAGATAAATTCCAATTATAACTGGAATACAGTTCAGAAACAGCTGCGTCACATGGATATGTTGTTCGGTAGATCCCAAAGACAAATTTCCAACTATCTACAGAGGTAGTTAGCCATGGTATTCAAAGTTCTGGTAATATACTTTCATAATGCTTTCATTTATCAGATATTAAAAAGCATCATAATGTGATGTCAGCAGCATTAAGCACCTGTAGTGTAATATCCAAATCAGTTCTGAATTTCTGTTTACTTTGTCTATTGTATTCAGAATGCTTTTTATTACTGTGTTTTGCAGAAATATAGGCTACTTCAGTAGGGGTCCACCTAAAAACAGTTACATCACCTGAAACTTCAAATACTTACTGTCAACCGAGCTGCTAAGCATACAGACTGACAGCATACTTGCCAGTGATTAATTTTGGAGGACGTATATACAAAAGGCACTTAATTCAATGATTACTTTCCACCCCCTTCATTCTCAACAGCATTTAGTAAATATCTCAAAGACTACTTAATTCACAAGTAAGAACACACAAAATTTCCAGGTGCTACACACTCTAGGTCCATAACACTATGACACTGACATAAACCAGTTCAAAATAACTGTTCAGAGGAGAACAACATACTCCCATACCAGTACTTCTAGGTGACTGTACAGGACAACACACCAGGATAGAAAAGTACATCTAAAATGAGCTAGTTCTATGAAAGCTATTTATATACTTTTCTATCATTCTACACAATCGATGGCTCTATGAAGGGAATCCGCACAATATCTTCCAGTAACACGCCATGTCGCCAAAAGAACATTTGTGTTCTGCATCCTATCAATAGTGTGGTTAGAGTTGGCAGAAAGACTGGTATGAGAACCCAGTGTACGTTCACTAGAGAGCTCTAGGCTATGAAGCCACATAAATGGCCCCCTAACCACCCTCCTCCCCAACTTCTGCATAGCTCAGCTCGATAACCTATTCCTTCACATACAATAGGGGGTTTAGCTGTAACGCTTCCAAGATGTCCTCAGCTAAGGGGAGAAAAAGTTATTTTCAAAGCAAGATTAAGATTTAAAGAAAACATAATTTTAAAGTAAAGCTTTTTGCATTCAGCTCCAGTCTAATAAGAAACAGGACATTCCAAAGTCTGAATTACTCTTGAAAAAAATGCTGTATCATCTGATAGTCTAGAGAAAGAAAAAAAGAATTGTGAGGTTTTAATAAAACCATGAAGATAGATTAAAAGGTAACACTGTTAATATATCGAATTGTTAAAGGAGAGCTACAAGAAGAAATACTAGTGATGTGCAGAACACAGTTTCACATCACTCATCCAAAAGTAGGAGATACAATTCAATTTTAGCGTTGAAAACCCAAAGCCAATTCCCAATTCCACTGTTCTCAAATACCAGCACCTTCAAATGTTCCCAAGCCTCCAAACTTCCCCAAATTCTTCCTACAATGAAGAATTACCACTGAGAAGATGTGTGAAAGCTCAAAAATTAATTTTATGTCAAGGCTTTTAAGCTCAAAAAATACTCACATGCTTTTCTGTCAACTTTTAGAAATTAATCTTTTGAACGTACTTGCTTACAGGTTTCAGTTTCCTGACTGACGTGTAGAAGCCAGGAGAACACGACCTTGTACTTCAGACCCGAAGAGTCACCAAGCATTTGGAATGTGCATTCAGTTTGAATAGGAAAATGAAATAAAGCAAAGTGTCTGCTAGAGAAGAAATTCTGAACTACAGGACTCTAGGACTTCTGGCCTGCTTCCTTTGCAATTACTATGAATCATTTCAATTATATACAAGTGAAGCGACAATGTTCCTCACACATTTCATGGAGCAGTAAGCCAAACAGGCATCCAACATAATTTAGCCAAAGCTACAAAAGCATGTATGGCACATAGAGCATGTAATGCCTGAAAGCAGTTTCCTTGCTTTACAGAAAGCATAAATGTTTCCTCTCTCAGTTCATGGGATTAGCTGCACGTAGCACACTACAATTTACAGAGTACAAGGCAAAAGAAAAGGATAAAGAAATTTTTAAAAAGCAGGGGGATTAGGTAACATATCAAAGTATACAATTAAGAAAATCCATGCAAAAAACCACTGCTACCACAGGAATCGAAACATTTCAGTCACTGAACCAGGATTATACTATGCCTGTCCTGACCGACCACAGCTCTCAGCTATAGAATAGATTCTAGTACATGTACGTTCATCATGCAGGTGCTTTGCTTTGTTCTGAAACCCTGACATCACACTGGTCATCACAGTCAGCCTGTCATAAGTTTGCTCCTGGAAAGTTCTTAATAGGAGCCCATTTTTGAAAGACTATCTAAGCTAGATAGTCACCCACTGGAAAAAACTGGTTTTCCAGCCAGTATTTTGCATGAATCATCTTTCAGTCCACCCCACCCATTGAATGACACAGCTTTGGAAGAAAGAATAATTTCAAATTGTTGAGCAACTTCTCACTAAGACATATGTTTATTTCTTACAAGGGCTGTTGCAACACTACAATCATAGACATCACATTGAAACACAATTGTAACCAGTTCTTTTTCTTGCTTCTAATTGTAAAAGATGACTGGATAGAAGGAAAAAATCCCCACAGATAGCTTGAAATTCTCATCTTCTACATACAATAATACCAAGATCTTCATATACCACATTCATTCTGCTCATATTTATTTTGGCTGGGCTCTCCGTGTCCTCCTGTGGTTACAAAAGCCTTCCTCCTCACTTTCTCACATTCTAGCTATCTCCAGCTATTAATGCCTTATGCACGTGCTCTTCTGCTGCTGTAGAATTAAATGGGCTTAGCTAGGTTCCCCTTGTATGACTCCAGAAGTCTCTCATTACACATTGGAACTTGAAAACATCCTCCCCAGGAAGCAGAGCGCATACTACAATACATTGAATTCTCTCTAGTCGCACGACTTTTTTCTTGCATTTCTTATTTGAGGAAGACAGTTTAAATCAGTGATTGAATTTATCTGTGGAAACAATGTGGCTGAAAACTGATAACTAGCTTTCCTAACAGGAATACTGTAACTTGAGCATACTAATTGCCCAAACATTCTTTTGAGGTACTGAATGTCCTAGCTCTTCATAACATAAATAAAACTACCTTTCATAAAGCATAAACAGTACTAACTTACCGACTCAAGAGCGAAATAAAAAAAAAAAATATAAAATTATTCACACACTGTCACCAATTGTTCCTGCAAATTTTTTTTATGAGGCCATTAAGATCCTAAGTCAATACTGGCAGTCAAAAGAAAAGCAGAGTTTCTATCCCTTATCAAAACAGTTTTGAACACTCAGATTTCCAGCAACTACCATACATGAGAAAAAGCAATCACAGAGGAAGCTTGTTACAGAATGCTCCTCCCAGACAGACATCGCCTTAACTGCTGAATCGGTACATGCAAAAATCTGTGGTAGCAGCAATATCTCACAATTACAAAAATCCAGCTGTAAAAGTTTCTGCTGAAGTCTCTTATTTGGGAGATAAATTATATGGACTTAAGTAATAACCAGATTTCAGAAGTGATTCATTCTGCAAAGTATTAGCAGTAACACACACTGCAGTAAAACGACAAGCTCACCGTGCACAGGGAGCTATTTTTGCCTTGGGAAAATCCACTTTTCAAGGTCTCCTCAATTGCACATTCACCTCATTGCCAGATTGTTGGTAAACTGCTGTTCTACAAAAATAGCACTCCAGTAACCCACTGCATATCTCGGCAAATAAAAACCAGTATGTTTTCAAATAGCAAACGTTTAGCAACAATACCAGGGTTCAAGACGATAAAACAGTTTTGATAACAACAGGGAGTTTGAAAGAAATCATACATTCTGTTTGTTAGCCAAAATTACCAATATATAAGTGAGGATCCTCATGCTAGCAATTGTACTATCAGATTGTAATCATCTGATGTCACTCAAGACATTACTAATTTGTAATACTTCAATACAACTGATTGATGTGCCTAGTGGGAAGGCTATGAAGGCTCATCATGATTTTTTTTTTGTGACAAATCACTAACAAGCAAACAGTCAGAAATTCTGAGTAAGTGTCTGAAGTTCTCTATAATTTCAAAATATATGCAGAATTTTAAATTACTTTAAACCATGAATACGATTGGTTTGGGAAAATTTGTAGGTACGTCCATTAAAGCCGATCAGAGTCAAAAACAACATAGTGCATAAAAGAGAAATTTAAGCAGGATTTAGATGCATAGATCCAAAAACTCAAATAAGAAAAAACCTACCTGTTCAAGCACCTGAGAAGAGGCACATATGCTACACTGACAATACTTTCTTACCACAATAGCCCACAGCTACTTCTATCGCTGCTACACCATCTACTTCATACCTAAGCCTAAATAAGATTCATAAAATGAAGATTACCATATTATAGTCACCTGATTCTTCTGATGTTTAAGCTCTGATATTGTTAAATAAGTTCAGAATTAAACTCAGATCAACAGCAAAAAAAAGAAAAAAAGAAAAAATGTCACTAGCATGATTAGTTTTATAAAATACACAGTCCAAAAAAAATGGTGCTAACCTTCTATATAACATTTTAATAATCAGATTAAAACAATTAGGTTGCAGGCCCTCTCTAGTTCAAAATCCCATTTCCCACATTTCCAGACACAGTGGACCAGGCAAAACACTTCACAAACCTACGTGAAAGGCTGGAAAGGTCCTGTTTCCCACCTTTACTGTTAAAGTCGTGCTGTGGTACAGAACAATGTGCAAGTTGAAGCAGACAGACAGAAACGGGCAAAACAGAGAATGAAGCCTTAAGCCATAAACACAACTCTCTAACCCAACGATAAAGGCATCCACCCAGCTTCCTGCGTCCTAATCCATGCTCCTAAAATTTTTTTCTATTTATGCATTTTTTTTCACTAAGAAGTTACTGGATAAAATCCATAAACTGTTTTCTTTCATACTTGGGCATAACTGGTTAGATACCATAAAGCATTCGATGCATCAAAAGAAGAAAATCATGCATTGAAACTACAAAAGACTACCATGAAATTCTGCTTTCACTCCTATAAGTAAAATTGCAACTTAATGCATCCATACACAAGAGTCATTTGTAAAACTACAAACTCAGACTATCTGAATTTTGACAATGACATCTCTCCAAGATGCAACAGTATCAACAGAGAAGAGTTAACAGATTCTTGCTGCTAATACAGTGAATGAGCTGGAGGATTTTGCACAATTCTTGCCTATATAAATACTTCTGGAAATTCAGGAGTTGCAGAAAAAAACTGAAAATGTAAACAAAAAAATTAAATTTTCTGTACAGATGTCCCAAAGGAAGCCATCAACCACTTTTTTCTTAAATCTGAAAAGCGACATTTGAATAAACATTAATAATGAAAGTAATGTTTCAATCACTAGGAAATTTAACTTTACCTTTAGACTCTTTAAGTAGTTGGATAACATACTCGGGTGAAAACGATTTTCTTCAGCAACTTGTTCGTCGTATCTTGGTCCTAACATTGTCTTCAAAGGTAAAAACTTGCCTATGAAAGATAATCAAATTTTGCAGTATTTCATGCATACTCATGTATATGTACATTTACAACTTAGCAATTTCAAAGCAACACGCTGAGCAGATTTAGAGGGTCACCTTCAACGAAAAAATAATTGCAGAAGTATCAATAACTGCTGAATTTGAATATTTTTTAGTTACGGGTTCTCAGAATTCACAAATAAGTTTAAAAGTTTAAAGGAAATACAGGTCAGCTCATCTAAAACAAAGTAATTTAATGTTTTTAGCTAGCTTTAGTGTGATTTAAGATGTGGAGCTACAGCACACAACAGAATAGAGAAAAATTAAACTCAGTACAGATAAAAACACGAAAATAGCATTTTAAATGACAGTTTGTTACCCAACCATGTAAACCATCAGCTTTGATTAGCATCAGATTTGATATGCCAACATAAAACATGGCAAAGACTGCTGCAAAAAAACCACAAGCATTTGGTCCAGAACATCTATGCGCTACAGATCTTTCTAACGTGCTCCTTAAGGCTTGTTGGAAGAGTTCTGCAGCAGTGTTCAATCTTCCCTCCGAAACACAACACCTGCACGTGTGGTTCAGGCATTGGGGAAGTACAAAACCGCAACAAACACTTGACCAGAATTAGTACTTACTGGACTACATACCTCACTTCCTAGAAACCCCATTTTATTTTTTTATATTGATTTTATTTTTCATCCATCACATCCACCGCAGAATATCTGCAATAATCTCATTAGATATCTCTAGCTCTTTCTTTCTGAACCCCAGCAAGCTACACACATGCCTTTCCCTCCAAGTACAGCAGGAACAGGTATTTAGAGCAGCACATACTAATCCAAGAGCTCTTCCTGTGCTTCCAAACAGCCAAGAATTTAGAGCCCAGGTTACTGTCACCACATCTGCCTGGGAAGCAGCATACCTCCTCCCACGCGCACCCGGGACCCTGCACTGCAGTTAGTTGTGGAAAATGAAGGCAAATTGATAGTAAGAGACCTGGCGTATCTGCGCAGTCACACCAAGGTTGATGATATAGGCAGAGAGTAAAACTGGGAGAACCTCAGCACTTCTAAATAGCTATGAAAATATTTAAATTAATTATATGCCAAGACTGATCAAATAAATCTTCCCCCAAGAAAACACAAAAAAAATGCCCCAGAACTTTCCTCCTTTTTTTTTTAAAAAAACAAAACTGTTTCCATACTGTTAAAAACACAGCCTTTCTAAAACCAAAGGAAACGTAACCATGTAATTGTATGGCACAGAAGACCGGCACAAATGGGTTTTTTTTAATGCAAGAACAACTCCAAATAGGAGCATCAGACATAAATCTTCCAGGAAAAAAAGCGCTGCTAGATCCTGATGTTGTCAAATTATATTTCTAAAATGCTTCTAATAGCAGCTAGCCTACCTATTTCCTAGAGGGAAAAAAAAAAGACAGTACATTCCATGTAGGATTTTTTTTTTTACTTTAGTAACTTCTAAAACTTTCCCTACCTAGAAACAAATACCTACACAATATTTTGAACTAAGGAAAAATGTAACACAGAATCACAGAATGGCAGGGGTTGGAAGGGCTCTCTGGAGATCATCCAGTCCAACCTCGCTGCTAAAGCAGGTGCGTCTAGAGCACCTTCCAGTACTATTCCTTAAACTGCCTGATGCATCTGTTCATGTGTGTAATGCAGAGCAACAGCCACCGTCCACTAGCCTTTACATAATATTTAAATGTTCAGTTTCAGATTCCCAAGTGAATCAGCACACATCCTAAAAACTTGTTCTAAATTACTCATGAAAATACTGGTTTCTCATAAACAGAACATTTTCTCATAATAAAAGAAACAAAATTCTCTTGTTTTCAGTAAAAAAACCCCACATGAAATGAAAATACACTAAAATGCCCATTGTATTCAGCTAGAAATCAAGTTTTGAGAAAGCAGTTCATTAATCTTTGTAAAAATAGAAAAATGCATGCCATTTTTACTAAATGAATGCTGCTGAGAGGTTTCCCTATACAATAAATTAAAGTTCAGAAACTTCTCTGTAGCCTTAAAGTCTATCAAAACATCTTATATAGTCTCAAACAAGCAATTAACTTCCAGGAAAGAGACATTACAAACCACAAAGACAGATAGTTATGGAAACGGAGAAGCTTTACGCAACTTGTTAGCTCAGGTTTGATGTTAATCAGCAACATGAGAAACATCCTCACTGTTACACTTGTCTGAGATCATTCCAAACTTTACAGCTAAAAGGAAAGTTATTCAGACATACAGTCAACATACACGTTAAACGGTAATAAACTTGTAGTCAATTTAAATTCAACTTTTTTGACTGTTAGAAAAACTCCTAACTTCACTTTACTTCCCTTTGCTTTTTCACTCCACCAGTTACGCATCCTCCTCCCTGGCCACGGCTGTTGGGTTGGCTACCTCCCCTCCATTTCCTCATTTCTTGATCTATCTACCTTAATTTTCTTGCTTCTTCATGTTCCTTGTCACTTTCAACACTAAGGTTCAGCCCCTCTCACTCACTATTAACCCTTCCACATTCACCTGTAATCTTCCTCTGTGCAGACTGATTACGGAAATCCTAATTTTGGATTACATTAATGCAAAAATCTCTCATCACCAATAGTTTTGCAAACCACAAAGCAAGCCTGAAAGTTCTTTAACTTTGCCATTTGCCACTCCCATCCTAATACACCCACTCACCCATTACAGAACACAAAGAACATAACCAAATATTTTTTAGACAAGGTATTGAATTAAGAAAAAGAGCTGCCCTGACAGAAGTTAATGGATACATAAGAAAACTACTATCCTTTACCGGATGCTGTGAGAAGAGAACAGAGTTGGAAAACAGCGCCTAGAGGTTAAGATTGTTTCCTGTAGCATCTGATGAGAGACTACAATCGCACTGAAGACTGTCCTGCTCTCCATCTTCTAGAACAGAGAACAAACATGTTCATTCTCTTCTCAGCAGCAGACCTTGATTTAATGTCTGATTTTCACTCTGATTTCCTTCTGAGCAACCATAAGACGTTCCTGTTCATTATCAGGAAAAGACAAAGTAGTCTAGTCAGCATCCCCTGCAGCACTTGAACACCTTTACACAGCTGTGGAAGTGATGAGTATTTTAATAGAGCCCACCTACTACCACTTCCAAAGATCAAACTCAGATCTTTGGAAGTATTTAGGTGCCCAACTTCTACAAATTCTACCTTGGCAGTACTACTGAGAAACAGAGCTCATACAGCAGCAAACAAGCTGCCTGCCAAGGTTAGAAGAGAGCAGTGACTTCAAGTAATTTTGTTCCAATTTAGGGAAATTTTGTAATCAGATCATGAAAACAATGGCTCTGGGGTTTTGGTTGGTTTTTTTTTCCATTGGGTTTTTTTTGTTTGTTTTTAATAAATTACATTTCTCTGCAATATAATTTCACATTTTTCCTATGCAGTAAGAACGATCTTCATAGTTTACATTCTTGTTTTTTTCTAAATTGTGACTGCTACACATGTATTAAGGATCTTGAATAGGATCTCATATTGTGTTGCTTTCATAACAGAAAACCAGATTTCCCTATCTGGCAAATTTGGTATTTGATGTTTGTACAGAAGATTGAAAATTCTCCTTCCCTGTGTGCATATAAGCCCCTCTGAGGCGACTGTCATTAAGCTACAGAAAATCTAAGCTTTAATTCTAAGAAAGATTTCTACCCTTACTGAGTAATATCGACGAGTATAAATGTGGCAGTAGGTACAATCTCTGCTACAATTTTCCCCTACATCTCAGGCTAAATAAGTGACGTAGTAAAAACTGATTACAACTCAACTTAATTCTCCATGTATAAGCATTTGAAGATTAAATAATCAATTCTTTCTGCTGAAGCAGATGATCTGACAGTAATAAGGCGATATTTTACATAGATATCAAAGCATTCCAAGTCATTAGTGTATCTAAACTAAATTATAATACTTGTTACTCCTCAGTTGGATTTTCAAATTAACTTCAAAATGTTACCGGAACCTTGACACTTGATGATTACCTGCTTCTATAATTAAGTTCAAATTTGTCAAATACTTTTGGAAGGTGGATATTAAAAACCGTTCTCCAAATTAGTTACCTGTATAACACACGGTATTTCTTTAGGTTGAAAAACAGGTAAAGATTCTAAAAATAAGAGCCTAGTATGTCAGGACACAGACATCAAGTGGATAAAAGTGAGAGAAATCAAAGTAAACAGCGTAAGACGTCACATTTCCTACATACACATGCTCTAATTTTGGCACATTTTCTATCTTAAAATTTGAATTCTAGAGCATACCAGTGAAAAAGCTACCCTTAATTTGGTCTGATTTTCTGTGACTTCAAGCTATCAACTCAATACGTGACAGTAACCACTGATCATGTATGACCATGGTATGTTTAGATTAAGCATTGATTGGGAAGGCTAGACTGTGTAAAGTGACCAAGGTTAAGAAAGGGGAATTTGAATAAAATGAAATACTAAAATCAGCAATTAAAAACAAAAAAACACCCTAGAAAGGAACAGCTATGCTGGGTCAAAGCATCCATTTCACCTAGTATCTCATCATCAAAACAGGTCAATAACAGATGCCTAGGAAAGAGTGTAAAATGATGACAACGACAATCCATCATCAGACTTTTCTCCCCAACTACAACAAGGTATAGCTCAGCAACTTCCTGAATCAGAACCATTACTCTTCTATTTAAGGTGTTATCTCTATAACCCCATGCAATATGGATTTTTATAGTAACTATCTTCCATTCTGCATGCTGCATGCATGTCTAGAACAAGATTAACTAACATGAATCAATAGGAGACTGGAAGACACTGCTGAGACACTTCTCATGTCTTTTCTTCAATATCTTGCTAGCACTTGCCATGGCAAAGCCAAAACAGACTGGGTTTTCAGCGGTCATAAGAAGTAGGTACCTGCAGAGATGGCGATTACAAGGCAGTAAGGCTGAAGGAACCTGATCACTTCAGATCTAAGAGTTCAGAGAAAGCTCTTCTCATCAAGTATGACACTGAGGTGCTGCCACAATGCGTTCAGTGTGAAAATGTGCCATTCTGAAGAACTGCTGAACCATAAAACTAGAAAGTGGCAGAAAAACACCAATATTTAAAGAAGTAAACTGGAAAATAATGGGAGATGTAGGTCAATCCACCTCATTCAGAATGAAGGGTCCTGTTAACCTGAATGAACCCAATCTTACCAAAGCAAGAGCTCCAAGCCTCATTAGTACTTGTATTTGAGGTCACCTAGAAATTCTAGATGCCACAAGCATAAGACAGGAGGGTGATGACCAAACACTTCATGAATATTATCCACAGAAACCAGACAAACCTTGCTCAGCAACATTATTATTATCACACTATCAGATGGGAATAGTGTCATGCACAGATGCTTAGAAATTTGATTGAAATCCTAATTAAAACTAGAATGTAACACATCCAGGAGACAGTACCAACATCCATAAACTCTAAAAATTATCTCTCAATAAAACTGTTAGATGTCTTTGGATGTAAAATAGCAAAAAAAAGAGGGAAGACTGATGGTGCGCTATGACCTTTGTTAAGTTGTACACACTAAAAAACTAAAAATCAGGTGAAGTAATATAAGAATACATTACAGAAAAGCAGTCAAAGAAATGAGTACTTTCCTTTTTTGTGTGTGTGTGTGCAGTAACTTCTTGTGCATGAAGCCACAGAATGGAAAAGAACTGTCTTGCAGTTATTGAACAAACAAACACACAAGCAGCAATGGCACAGCAGATGACATGCTGACGACCTGCATTCTTGCTATGTTGCTATTTTTGAGAAGCCATGGCTTAGAAGACAGAAAAAACAAACAAAAGTGACAACTTCTAGAGATCAAGAACTTGCTGAGAAGAAAAACAAAGAACAGAGAGTCATTAGTCTACTTTTGTAGTGGTCAAAGGTCAACTTAGGCTATCAAATCTCTTATTAGCTACAAAGCAATGAGTTTGCCAGTGATCAGGAAAAAGAGATAACGGAGATGAGCAATACCACAATGCTGTTATTTAATTGACTCATATTCAGAGAAACAGAGGAACTCGAGGGAAAACAGTAACCCACAAAACGAACAACTGAAATTAAATACTGATAAATGCCAAATAATACGTACAGGTGGGAAGATTAAGCCTACTGGGATGTCTCAGCAGGTCCTAAATAAACCTGTAAACAGTCATCAGTGTCTTCAGTTCCACAACCAACTGCCGTGAAAAAAATGTAAGAAGATAATGCGGAAACATGGGACAGAAAACACTGGAGTTGTAACTATTAAGCAAATCATGGCACAGTGCCATCTAGAATAGCGCGATGAGTAGCAAGTGCTCTGTTTTGAAAAAAATACCTTTAAATTATCACAGATATGAAAATGAAAGGACTGAAAAGTGGAAAATACTGGGGAAAAAAACCTAGATGTTGGGATTGCTTACCTTGTAAAGAAAAGGAGAACTTGAGAAAACTGAAAAGAGCAAAGTTTGTTTACTCTATCTCATACCAGGCAGCAGGGCAAACATTCACGTGAAGTCAGTACGGTAGTTAATCAAAAAATGTGTGTTTTCATGATACCTAATTCACTGCCACTAGATGCCAGCAAGACTAGATACCTAGCAACAATCAAGACAGTGTGTCACGGGTAAGAACGTCAAAGATGACAGCAATTACCGACAAAACCCCAAATACACATGAAACTTTGCAATAGAACGCTTAAACTCATGCTCCAGCTAAATAGCTTAGGAACACACCAGTGACTGGCAGGTCACGGTCAGTCGGCCCAGTAACAGCTCAACACTGCTAAACATCAGAGCCTTAAGGAAAAAATAAAAACAAACAAGGAAGAGGCTGCGCACGGAACTCGTCTGGGCTGAGGCTCCACCACAGCAGCTTCTGCACACCCGGCTTCCGTCTCTCTCAGCAGACGTGATGGAAGGGAAAAGTTTTAGTCCTAAACTTAACCAGTGAGAAGGGACAACCCGGCATTAAGGGTCCCAAGAGGGACCCAAGGAGAGGGCCAGTAGCCCTGCAAGGGAGCCGGGGCGAGTCGGCTTCAGGGGCGGCACTAGCCGAAGGGAGGGCGAGCCCCTCCGCTGAAGGCAAAGCCCTGCTGTGGGCTGGGCTTTAGGAAAAACAAAGCCGGCTTCCGACAGGAACTCGACTCTGGGACAAACACCGGCCGGGGCGCTGAGGGCGGAACGGCCGCCCGGTGCCCCAGCACCAGCACGGCCGCGGCCCCGGGACAAGGAGTCCCGGCCGGGCAGGAGGGCGAGGGGCCGCGGCGGCCCCAAGGAGGCCCTCGCCCGCCCCGCGATGCTGAGGAGGAGCGCGGGGTGAGGGCCAGGACCGGCGGGCACTGGAGGGCAGCGGAGGGGAGGGGGCCAGCCCCGCTACCGCCACGCAGCCGCCCCGGGCCGGGGCAGGGCCGGGCCGGGGCAGGGCCGGGCGCTCACCTGCCACGGGCTGCCCCCTCCTGGGGCAGTGGAGCCAGCGCGGCGGGATCTTGTTGTAGGACATGGCGGGGCCCGGGCGGCCGCCGCCGC